>JADBJO010015689.1:40000-42952 GCA_016801955.1 Conus betulinus
GCACACACACACACACACACACACACACACACACACACACACACACCGCCTAACACGCACACACATGCAAACACACCACGCTTGCTTTTAACACTCTACACACACGCAGGCACGCACGCACCCACATTCAAAACAACCAAACATACATACAACTGACAGACGGACCAGTGCGCACGTACTCGCGCGCCCACGCTCTATTCCCGCACGCAAACATAATAGAGAGAGAGAGAAAGAGAGACAGATAAACAGACTGAGCAGAGACAGACAGACAGAGAGAGAGACAGAGTGATTCACCACGTCTAGGCGTAAGTCTCAGGACATGGTGGGTTTTTGAACTCAAAATATCCCAGTGTGCTTTCCCCCCCCCCCCCTCCTCCCCCTCAAACACACACCCCCGTTACATTAGCGACCAGACCCATTGTGCGTTAGGAAGTGGACACTTGCTTTGTCAGTGGCCTATTGTTTCCCGTGTGTCGCGGGCGAAGCGTCAAACACAATCTACACAGAAGAGGTTCACAGCTGCCACACCGCCTATTGCAGCGTTTGCGTGGTGAAAACAAGGAAGCGGTAGTATGCCACTGTGCTGTTTTATCATTCAGCCATCGTGGTTTCCCCCCATGGATGTAGAAGGGAATAAACTCTCTGTGTCGCCCGTGCAGCTTGCTCGACGCACGCTTTACCGCTATACACTTTCCGTTATAGCAAACCGGTGAGCGAACGAAATCGATCGTGCTACCTACCCGCAACACACACACACACACACACACACACACACACATGGACGGTGTGTTGTGGTGTGGTGGTGGTGTGGTGGTGTGTTGGTGGTGGTGGTGATGGTGGCGGTGTGGTAGTGGCGGTGTGGTGGTGTGTGGTGGTGGTGGGTAGTGGCGGTGTGTTGATGGTGGTGGTGGTGGCGATGGTGTGTCGGTGGTGGTGGTGGTGGTGGTGGCGGTGTGGTAGTGGCAATGTGTTGGTGGTGGTGGTGGTGGCGGTGATGTGGTGGTGGTGGTGGTGATGGCGGCGGCCATTTAAAAAAAAAATAAAAGCAAGAGAGGGGGGGCAGACCTCATCTTTCAAATTGTCATCAAAGCGGTGTGTGTGTGTGTGGTGTGGGGGGGGGGGGGGGGGGGGTCTAACATCCCAAAATCCTCGGCAAAGGGGGAGGGATGAAGGACAGTAGGCAGGCTTCAGTTTCCAACTTATTAAAGAAGCGGGAGAGAGAAGGGTTGGTGGGATTTCCTAAAATTCTGAAAACGGTGGCGGGGGAAGTGTGTGTGTGTGTGTGTGAGAGTGTGTGTGTGTGTGTGGGGGGGGGGGGGGGGGGGGTGGTCTCATTGTATTTTTAGAGGGAATGCTCTCTCCTCTCTCTCTCTCTCTCT
Organism: Conus betulinus; assembly: GCA_016801955.1. NCBI lineage: Eukaryota > Metazoa > Mollusca > Gastropoda > Neogastropoda > Conidae > Conus > Conus betulinus. Next base: position 41,380 of record JADBJO010015689.1, read on the forward strand.
ATCTCTCTCTCTCTCTCTCTCTCTCTCTCATCTTGGAAATCATGAAGAAGCGCGGAGGGATGTGTGTGTGTGTGTGTGTGTGTGTGTGTGTGTGTGTGTGTGGATGGGTGGTAGGTGGGTTGGTGGTTTTTTTTTTTTTTTTTTTTTTTTTTTTTTTTTTGGGGGGGGGGGGGGGCAGCTGCAATATAACATGCTGTCTGTAGGTTTTGGCTTTAAGCATTTGCGGAGTGGGAGGGAGGGCCAATGAAGGTGGTCTGCCCATCTGCCACCTCTCCTCCCCTCCCCTCCCCCCCCCCCCCCCCCAATTATTTTCAGGGTGGGGGAGGGCGATGCCCCCCTCCCCCTGCCTTCCCCAACCCCCCACCCCCACCCACCAAGTTCCGACGTCACCGGGTTTACAGAGGGGTGGGGCGAGGGGGAGGGGCGAGGGGGAGACTCAAATTTGTGTACAGGCTGTTTACCTAACATATAGCACATGACTTTCGGTTCGTATCAATCAATTAGCTGACTCACTGAATATCATCAGCCTGTCGTCGCGATTGAAGCCGTCACATAACCGATGCATACAGAATTTTGAAAGTTCAGCTGCGAGTTTTTTTTGAACGGCTTCCTTTGGTTGTCGCTCCGACTATGATCAAGGTGTGAGGAAGATACGACAACAGGAGAAGACGTACGAACGAACAAAAACCTTTTTTTTTTTCGTCTTTTTCTTTTTCCTTTCATTATATATAGATATATATATAATATATATATATATTTATTTTTTTTTTTTTGACTTGGGAGAAAGGAATAATGAACACATTAAACAGATAGGATGGAGACACAGACAGACAGACAGACAACAGACAGAAATACAGACAGAATGATTAACATCGAAAGTTGAAGAGAGATGTACTTTTTTTTTTTTTTTCAACGAGAGAAAAGTGCTTACAGTCTGTATGTTTCAAAGACGGTGTCAAGTTTTTTTTTTTTTTTTTTTTTTTTTAAAACTAGCCACATAAAATCAAGTCGGAATTAATGCCTGCTTCGAGTTTTCAGCTGTGAAGCGGGGTGCTCTGGTCACATGAACTTAATGACCACCTGAACGGCATTAGTAGGAGGCTCACAACCATTAAATTATAATTCATTTTCATTTTCCTGCATTTGAATCACATATGAACACGAAATAACTGTGTTGGGGTGCCTCCCGTTCCTTGACATTTGTCTGAGTGTGAACCAAATTCAAATGAACGGAAGAATTATGTGCATTTAAAAAATATAAATCTCACTAGACCCATGTATGTATAGACACATGGATTGGCAGAGGGCTCTGCAAGTACCGTTTACTGTGAAATAGGTACGGATAATACATGTCTTGAAATTATTTATCACCTAATGCCTACTTTGAATTAGTTATCTGATGCCTACCTTGATGTTATTTTATCGTGTACTGGCCACTTTGATAGTATTTATCACATATTACACACCATCACATTGCTTGCTTGCCTCCTTTGTTTATTTTCCAGATTCAGGATAATTTGTCCTTAACACCTTATTCATCCTTGATGTAGTACACCGCACGAACGCGCGCGCA
>JADBJO010015690.1:0-42952 GCA_016801955.1 Conus betulinus
GTATTCCAGCGCAGCGTAAGTCCGATTAGAGATGTCCTGTGATTCTTGGGGGGTTATTTGACCTTGTCTAGGACATCTCCCCCTTGATACATTTTTTCGTCTGCTCTGACTCTTCGTGTTCCCTCGGGGGGTTGCTCGTTTGCCTTAATTCTGAACATGTCTCATGTTCTATTGCTGTGAATGTGAGCCTCTCTGTATAAATAATGAACGTAAGTTCTCATCTGTGTGTAGTTATCAACGTCAACTCTCCAGTATGTGTAGCTGTGAACGTAAACTTTCTGCTGTCTGAAGTACAAATGTGAGCCTTATGCTGTTTCTTGCTGTGAATGTAAGCCTTCGCTGTCTTTAGATGTGAATGCAAGATGTCTTATGTTTAGTTGTAAATGTCAGCCTTTGTCATGTGTGCAGCTGTGAATGTGAACCTGTCTGCTGTGTATTACAGCTGTCGATGTCAGCCTTTGTGCTGTGTATTTCAGCTGTTGATGTCAACCTGTGTGCTGTGCGCAGCTGTGACCCGCAGAGTCAGCCTGATGTACGACCACGGCGACAAGGAGCAGGTCACCCGCCAGGCCCAGCAACACACAGAGGAAGTGCTTCGTCAGCTGTGTCGTGACACTCAGAAGGATATCCGTCCAGAGACACCCCCCGCCTCTTCTCCTCCCTCGTGTCGGCCCTGCGCAGAGTGGACTCTGGCAGTCTTCAGGCTCTGTACTCCAGAGTGGAGCAAGGCTCGGTGTGTGCCAACAACGTCCGTACAAAGTGAGCTGGCTTCACCAACACTGGTCCGTTTCGGTCGGCTGGACTTTAAGCAACATTACTTTCTCTTCCTTTCACGAAATCCACTGTTAACTCCTTCAGTTAGAGAGGCTGCTACATACGTTTCTCTTCTTACAAAACATGGTTTGCATGTATGCTCTGAATAAGGAAGCTTGATGAATAGATCCTAATATGACCACCTGTTTGACCTCCATTCAAAGAATATAAAAATCTCTTGAAATTAATTAGATGACGTATAATGTTTTGACAATCATTTGTTCGGCTGGCTGTTTTGAATGCAGAACAACAATTAGTGTATTACTCGGTGAGCTGAATCAAGTATTATGACCCAATTTTGAAGTCAGTGGATTTTAACAAGTGTAATTACTGCATTGATCTGTTCATTTCAGCATGTCTGACAATGTGATCATGTAGCCATTAATTTCAACGCTTCACGATGGATGCACTAATCAATGAATGTCATCGAGCCTTTTAATTAATGCACTAATCAAGAATTTTTTATCCATCATTTGATTGATGTATCAATGAACGAATTCCATCAAGCTTCTTTACTGAGTATTAGTTCACAATTATCGATCCTCTTGATATGTGCTTAAATTTGCTGGAATGTCAAGTACCAAGACTGATGCATTAATCGGTGTTTTTATTTTTTTTTTTCAAGTGTCATGATCGATACTTTAATCAGTAGATTTCATCAAGCGTCATGATCGATATAATGATTAGCAGATTTCATCCAAACTTAAACATTGCTCTGCCAACAGGAAGTTCTTTGTGGATGCACTGCCCATGGCAGGCACCGAAGCCACCGTCACCATGATGACGCAGATGTTGATGAACAATGACGTCACTGGCATTGAAGCTGACATGTGGATGACATCCCTGGCCCTGATCCAGGAGCCCAGCTCTGTCATGCTGGAGCGGGTGAAGTCACTGCTGACGTCACCTACACTGAGAGAAAAGGCCATGCTGCCAGTGTCCACCATGGTCAACAACTTCTGTCAACGCCGACCTCAATGCAGCATGGAGCCCTCCGTGCAGAGCATTATGACGTTATTTGAAGACGTCGTCGGCAGCTCCTGCTACGTCAACAAGAAGAATCTGGACCAGGTCAGTTTTCAGTGTCACTTGCTATATACCAGACGTATTCACAATCAATGTTTGATGTTGTCCTTGGTGCTGCGGAATCTTCACAGTTGCGCCCAAAAAAAAACCCGCCTCTGATTGGTTTGTATGGCCAAAGATTCCATTCTGACCGCGCTCACAGAGGTGAGTGTGTTGTCAGAGGATTGACTATAATTCAAAATTCCCAAAGTAAATGTAGAGAATCACTGATTTTCACTATGTCACTCTCCCGATCATGCTTGAAATTATGGTTTCCGAAGTAATTAAGAAAAAAAAAATCCCCAGCTTTTATGGGCTAAAGATCTGCATTGAGGAAGCGTGTTTGGTCTAGGTTATTAATAAGTTAATAATAATCAACCGTGTCTTGAAAAATAAATCTTAAATCGCTAGAGATACCCTAAAAGACAAAATGTATTCTGTTAAAAAGGGGGGAAAAAAGAGAAAATAGGAAGAAAAGGGTGATCCAGGATGATGAAAAAAATTCTACCATTAACTAGCCATTCTGTACAGTGATGGGTTTTTTTTGTGACATCCTAGTCAGCACTCATGAAACACGAAGTGCAGTTATCTATAAAAAAAAAAAAAGAAAGAAAGAAATGAATCAGCGAGGTACTTTCCATTAAAGTCTGGGGTAAAAATAAAATAAAATGTACTGTTATTCTCCTCCCTTCCCACCCTCTTCTCTCTCTCTCCTCTCATCTACTCTGCAATCTTCTGCTGCCTTCCCGTCTCTCCCCTTTCCCTACGCCACCTTCTGTTTACACTTCTCTCTTCACCTTTCTCAGCCCTTTTAAATGACTAACAGTTGGAGAATGAAAAGACATACTACGTTTTGGCAAAGTTAATTTCTGTGCCTGCTTGGGGTGTAAAGGTAGTAACAATTGTGATGACGATGATTATAACATCAGCAGCGTGTGACGGTTGCAGGTGCTTTTGGGACTGCGAGCCATCGGCAATGCGGGTCACGTGAGCAGCGTGGTCTCTGTGGTGAACCAGTGTGTGAAGAGGACCAGGAATCCCATGGAGTCCGTGTGTCTGCTGCCCAGGCCTTCAGACGTCTGCCCTGTGATGCTGAGTGAGTCTTTCACCCGTCTGGCTGTCTGTCTGGCTGGCTGGCTGTCTGTCTGGCATGCTGGCTAGCAGTCTATCTATTGAACAGTGACTGTGATGATTTGTTTCATTCCTAGATAAGTTCTTTTTGTCAGTCTTGGGCAATTGGGAAAGTAAGCAATGCGTATAAACTCTGGAAAAACGTAGTGATGAAAAGTGAACAGCGATGTGAACTCAAGGGTAGTGTAGCGATAAGGTGATCAGTACATATGAACTCAGGAGAAGCATACTGGCGAGAAGGGGAATAGTGCATGTGAACTCAGTGGAAGAGCATGGTCGGAACACGGTGCATGTGAACGTAGGAGACATTTAGTGGTGGGAAGGTGAACAGTGCATCTGAACTCAAGGAAAGTGTAGTTGTCAGAGGGTGAACAGCCCGTGAACTCAAGGGAAATGTTGTGGTGTAAAGTACTGAACATGTTTTGGCAGTTCACATGAACTCACTGTGACACACATCATCTGTTGTACAGCTTACTGGTTTGAGAAATCTCAGTTTGTCATAAATCCAGGTTATAGCAAACGATTTAGATGTTGCGTCTTTGTATCTAACAGAGAAGATGTATTACAGCATAATATTGCCACTTTGTGTTTCAACATATCACAAAGATCTTATACTGTAACTTTATGTCACCATGTCGTATTTCATTCGGTACAGAGATTCAGTTTGCAGTGCAATTTGATATTATGATGTTGTATCTCTGTATATTACACAGTCTACACTGTCTGTCACAGGTTTATGTTATAATGTTGATTCTGAGAATACCACAGATAGTTTAAGTTAGAGTTTGATATCATGATGTTATGTTGTCTGTCAGTGAATCACGGAGGTGTTATACGGAGCTCTGTGCTATGGTGTTGGATTGGTGAATATCAATGAGGATCTGGGTTACAGCGCAGTACCATGACCTCTGTTATGGAGGACAACCAAGAGGATTCCGAATTGCGTATTAACGCGTACCTGGCCGTGATGACGTGTCCTGACGAGGTCACCTTGAAGCGGATACAGCTTCTCCTGGAATCAGAAACGGATCAGCAGGTGAGAACTGTGCTTGTTTTCTCTCTTTTTTTTTATCAAATAGAGCTGGACAGGTTTTATGCGTTCTCTTCCTGCATCATAAACGATTTCTGATAGTAGTTTCCTGCGGTTTAATGAGCGGAATTGTTTTCAAACTACAATGTATTCAGACCATAACCAGCCACACAACAAAATGACATTTGTGTGGAGTCATTTAAACAACTTAAATGATGCTGCATACGGGTGAGATTCTTTTGAGGACTTATCTAAATAACCTAAATAATTCTATGTACGAATGGAACTCTTGGTATGGATCATATGAACAATCTTAATAATGCAATGTACATGTAGAATCTTTTGTGTAGTTCACCTGAACAACCTACATGATGCGATATACAGCTAGCATCCATTGTGTGGAGTCGTCTGAGCAACCAGAATAATGCTATGTGCGGGTGGAACTCTTTGTGTTAACTCACCTGAATAACCTAAATGATATATAGTCATGTGAAATCCTTTATGTGAAGTCACCTGAACAAGCTGAAAAGTGCTATAGTTTCATGGGATCTTTTTGTTTGAAGTAATCTGGACGACATACATGATGCAATTACAGGTGAGATCTTTTTTGTGGTCACCTGAACAATCGACATGGTGCTATGTACAGGTGGGATCCTTTGTGTGGAGTCACCTGAACAATCCCAGTGGTGCTATGTACAGGTTGTATCAATTGTGTGGAGTCACCTGAACAATGTAAGTGGTGCTATGTACAGGTGGGATCCTTTGTGTGGAGTCACCTGAGCAACCTGCAGGAAACGTCCAGTCCCCCACAAACAGGCCGTGAGAGAGCTGCTGAAGAACGTCCAGCTGCCCGCCAAGTTCGACCTGGGACGTCTTCAGTTCTCCAGGAACTACGAGGGCTCCGCTTTCCTCAAACGACTCAACAGTGGAGGTTCTGCAGAGAGCAACCTGGTGTGGTCCTCCTCCTCCTCTCTCCCCCGCTCCCTGTCTGCCAATCTGACTGTGGATCTCTTCGGACGTTCCCTGAATCTGTTGGACTTTGGCCTGAGGCTGGAGGGTCTGGAGTACCTTCTGGAGACCATGCTGGGACCTTACGGCTATTTCGGACAGTCCGGCAAGGGTCAGAAGGTGAGACAGGCTGCACTTTATCCGTTGAAGAGATCTCTTGGGGTATAACTAGAATACTCTGTTTGTTCTCAAATGTGCTGGAGTCTTAAGGAAATGACTGTCAATGGCTTTGCATGTTTCATGTATGGTTTGCGTGTTTTTGATGATAATTAAATACCACAAGAATGTATTTGTTAACCAGTTAGTTATAAACATGACCTCTTGCACAAAAGGACGCATTGCAGATGTCATCAGTATTGTTGTTGCTTTTGTTGTTAGTGGCTGTGGTGTTCGTAGTAGAAGCAGTAGTAGATGTAGCAGTAATAGCAGTGAGTGTAGTAGTGGCAGTAGTAGCAATAGCAGCAAGGTCAGCAATAACAACCTGAACAGCAGTAGTAGCAGCAGCAGAAGTAGCTGCAGCAGCAGTGCCAGCAGCTGTTAAAGAAGCAGCAACAGTTGTGGTGGTGATAGCAGCACCAGCAAAAATAGCACAACAGTGGGTGATAGCTGTGGTAATAGTAATAGCATAAGCAATGATAGAAATTCCAGCAACAGGAACTACAAAATCCAATAAATCAGGTATACTGATCACACCACCAATGTACAAATGCGTCAAACTATCAGGTAGTACACATTATGATCATAACAAAATCTACTGACATCAGTCTGGCGATGTGAGTGAAGAGACCAAAAACACCGATGAGCTGACAACATTGCCAAATGGACAAGGAAACACTTGCAGAGACCCAGGCATTGGCATTTAACCGAGAGACTTGGTGAACGATTCTCCAGCGTGATGCCACAATGACCCGCTAGGAGTTGACAGAGAGTGTGTGTGTGGGGGGGGGGGGGGGGGGGGGGGGGGGGGGGGTGGAGAGAGAGAGAGAGAGAGAGAGAGAGAGAGAGAAGAGAGAGACAGAGAGATGTTTTTAGTGATTACGGAAAATACCAAGTGTGAAAGACAACTTCGCAACAAAGCCATGACATACATTTATTCTACTCAAAAGGAAAGGATCAAAGCAACAATTCGAAAAGTTGTCAAGAAACGCCATGTCTGGCCTTGGCACCGGAAAGTGACAAGGGAATAAACGCATGGAACATCCATTCAGCTGCATCCCGTGGTCTTTTATCTATGACATAGTAAAACAGACAACATACCCTAATAGACCAGAGAGCAGAGTTAGTACAACAGAGTAGATTGAAAGCATTAGCACAGGCCTCAATAGACAAAACACAACGCAGAGCTATGAGAATTGGCTAATAAGTCCGATCTGGCATAACACACTGATTACACTGGACACTTTGGACAGTCATTCAACCAATGATCTGTGCACATCATACTGAACACATCTAACAGACCATTTCCTCATGACCAGCTTCTTCACCCATGATGTGTGCACTTGCAGGGTGACAGTCAGCTGGATGAACTGAAGGGGTCACTGTACCTCAGGATGTTGGGCAATGAGATGTCCTTCCAGCGCTTCCAGGGCCTGGACTCCTTCACCTCGGCCACCTCCTTCAACATGCTGGACTTCCTCATGAAGCTGAGCAAGAAGCACGATGTCTCCATGACTCACAGCACGGTAAGGGAGTGATCTGTGAGTCCGTAATTTATGACATGGCATCGACACGTATGTGGATTTCTCAAAACAGTGATTTGTGCTTAACATTTACAGAACTGACTGGATGTCAAGCATTGCCCAGTTATCAAGATCTCCATGGCTGACTTTAAAGTAAAGCGTTGCTTTTTCTCGTGCAGCGGTGAAAGATTGACCAATCCCTAATATCTCCCTCAATCAAGCCACAATAAAATACTTCTAAATCCTAAATATCTGCGTGACTCTGCCAAGGTAAAACATTAGCTTATCCTAGCTATCTGCATCAATAACGCTATGGAAAGACGCTGGCTGAATCTTAGTATCTCCATAATACACGTCATGATGAGAAATAACATTATCTTTATTATCTCCAATGCTTCACAATAACACCTAGGTCCCATTACTTCCTAGTATTTTGAAGGCCAGCGATAAACACCCCCAGAGTCAGGACCAGCTCATGTGCATGATCTTGATAATGACAGCTGCCTTTCATAGCACAGATCATCGTATGCCTATCATTTACATCATGACGAGGAAGTGATGTGCAGTTAGCTGCCATTTTTCAATTCAACATCATCATTTCACTAAAACGGATATTTACTAGGGGTTTGGGATGGGAAACACATGCAAGCAGCCCTGCGCTCAGACATCTATTTGATATGGTATAGGCAAGCGGGCTTCTGTGTGAGTGTGTGTGTGTGTGTGTGTCTGTGTGTGTGTGTGTGTGTGTGTGTGCGTGCGTGCGTGCGTGCGTGCGTGCGTGCGTGCGTGCGTGTGTGTGTGTGTGTGTGTGTGTGTGTGTGTGTGTGTGTGTGTGTGTGTGATAGAGAAAGAGAGAGAGAGAGAGAGAGAGAGAGAGAGAGAGAGAGAGAGAGAGAGAGAGAGAGAGAGAGAGAGAGGCCACCCTTACACAATGACTAGTCTGGCTGTGTCAGGAATTCCTCGACACGGAGATGACGGTGCCCACGTCCTGTGGACTGCCTCTGTCGCTGGCAGTGAAGGGATCGGCCACTGTGGACCTCAGAGCCTCGGGCACCATGGACCTGCGCAAGGTGTCCTCCACCCCTCGTAGTCTGCAGATTGACGGGGAAATCAGACCCAGGTGGGACATGGACAACATGGTGTTCTGCTTTGTTTTCTGTTGCAATAGGATTATTTATCAGTAAGCAGCAGCGTCCACACACAAAGTGTAATTTATGCAATGGTGACTTTCAATCACTTTTAAAATTTTCTCGGAGAAGGTGTTGCAAGAGTTTGAAATAACATTGAATAACGAATCTAGAGGTGAAGTTTTGTTTACATGTCTATTCTTAGATTAAAAAAAAAATCAGGTGTGTCAGTAAAACCATCTCGATTTTTTTATCATAACATTAACACCACCGTTAAATAAACTAAAGAATCAGTGAGGCTGCATTCAATAACATTTGTGTTGTTACATTCCTTTACTGGAATGATTCGTCTTAGTGTCAGTTAAAAAAAAAATAAATTACCATCTTGCAGTACCCCAACAATTACTCACGAGTAAACAGAGAATTCAAAAAGTGATGAAAGTGAGACTGAAAAAAGAAATTGATTACCAAGTGCGAAGAACAATTTCATAATAGACTTGAATGATTGAAAAAAAAAACTGATTTTGTGAAGTATAACGGAAAAAGGTGAAAACAAAACGTTTGCCAACAAATTATTGATTATTAAAAAAAAAATAGACTGGCAATGTGTAATTGAAGGATGAAGAAAAGGCATTGCTCAAGTATGAATAGGGATACAGAAAACAGTAAGCAATCTTCACAATAGAATTTCTGCCTTCTTTCAGTGGTGCAGTTCAAGTTTCTGGTCACATGACAGTCGATGCCCGGGGTGTCACGTGCCGCTCTGCACGTGACGGGCACGCTGCACTCCAGCAGTGCCCTGAAGGCACGTGTTGACCTTGACCGTGGCCGTGTGTTGAGTGTGGAGCTGGATGTGCCTGAAGAAAAGATGGAGCTGTTTGAAATCAGGTGAGTGTTTCCGTAATACCTTTGTTACAACAGTCAGGTGATTTATAGAGCTGTTTAACATTAAATGGATGATTTATACAACTCGTTGTGAGAAGAAATGTGGTTTGTGAAGTAGTTTTATCTTTGGTAGACAGATCAGGCAGCTGTTCAAGATCAGATTGACAATTTTTGAAGCCGTTTGATACCAGATATGTCATGGGTAGTTTGTGGAGATATTTGATCTGAGATGGGAGGCTGAATCATGGAGTTGATTGAGATTGATAAGACATTTTTACAGCTGTTTGACGTCGAATGAGTGTATTATGCAACTGTTCCATATTAGTGACTCCTCAGTGTGTTTAATATGAGGTGTATGTTCAATGCCACTAATGGCAGGTGAGGATCTGTTTGTATAATTTTGTTGATCCACGATTATACAGATAGAACTGTCTGAAATCAGATTTGGTAAATACAGCTATAAGTTAATTGATCTCCATACTGGTTCATAATAATGGAGCACTGTGGTTCTAGTGCCTTCGTTTCTGCATTATATGAGTCTGCATTATAAAGGAGGCGAAAAAAACGTTTTAGACATACAATTTGATATAGATTAGCAATGTAAAACTAGACAGGAATTGATACCATAGTATTGTTAATGATATCGCTTTATAGTCTTAATTCATCATCTATAACCTTCCTTTCAGTTCTGAGTTCAGCATCGTGCACAACACGGTGGAGAAGAAGCAGAAGATGATCACCGACAACCGCCGGACCGTGAATATGTGCACGGGAGACCTGGCAGCACGCATCACTGGTTTGGAGCTGTGTGGAGAGCTGCAGTATCCCAATGCATCCACCCGTGACTCCGGTCCCTACTTCCCCTTCACTGGCCCACCTCCTTCAGTGTCACCCTCAACAAGCGGGACACTCACACCAGCTACAAACTGCTGGCCAAGAGAGTGGAGGTAGGTACAGAGCACGTTCTCCCTGTGATCATGAAAACTGACTGATTTGTGTAACAGATGATGCAGCTTTGTCAAGAAAACATGTTATACACGTCATGAAGATTTGTTCTACATTTTGAAAGCAAAATATCAAGTCTTCCAAGGAAGAAAACTAAACAAAACGTGTTCGTTTTTTGATTGTTTGCAGAACAAGAAGAAACCATGGCTCAGTTATCGTTCAAACACACTGGATCCAAAGTGGACCGTGCTCTGGCCTTGGACCTGGTCATCGACCATGCAGACAAACAGCTGGAGATCAGCGCGGCGTCGCCTTGGAAAACGGCAGAATTCAAAGGTGAGCACACAGTTTCAATGTCAAATATCACGACAAATCTTAAATAAATGTCAGCGAACCGCCCAGAGAAACGTGGACAAACGAGTCACAAGACAACACACAACGCGTTTCGACCTCTTAGGTCTTCCTCAGGTGAAACAAAGACGGACAAAATAACGAAAATGCACTTAGCTTTGGTCGCTTCAGATTGCTTCTGAGTTCAGCGCAAGGAAGGCGTTTAATGACAAATCTTAAATGTCAGCTCATTCAACGCCTTCCTTGCGCTGAACTTCCTTGCGAGGAAGACCTAAGAGGTCGAAACGCGTTGTGTGTTGTCTTGTGACTCGTTTGTCCACGTTTCTCTGGGCGGTTCGCTGACATTTATTTAAGATTTGTTTAGATTTCCGCCTGCAGTCGTTTCACTTTGCAACTACAAATATCACGAGCTTTTGCTTTTTACAGTTTTACTGCAGATACACAGATTCCAATTTCAAAATCACTACATATCTTTTCAAATAATACAGTACAGAGTTAAAGATACACTGTTAAGCATCCCTCCCAAAACTTTTTAATGAAAGGTGTATATATACAGGTATAATGTTCAACATAATTACAATTTCTTCTCATTAATAAAGTGCAGATAAATTCATTGATATTCGACATGTGTCTTTTCTTACGCATAGTGTGAAAACGCAGATTTAATCTAACCTGTTTTTTTTTTTCTCCAAAATGGGATAAATACATACATTTAACATTCAAAATCACATCCAGTGTTTTTATATTCTTAAGTGTAGGATGGGTGTGTAGAAAGGGAAAGCTAACAATGCTTAATGCTCATCACATAAACGGGCTGACAAATGTAAACAATCTTTATTGTGACATGTTTCTTGACAATGTTTTAACCCATCTATATTACTATTCACAGGAGCCGTTAGTGCCACGAAAAAATCAATGGGAGTCAGTGGAAGTTTCGTCACGGATGACGTCAATATATACGCCCTGACAACGGAAGTGAAAGTGGACGAGTCCAAGAACGGCATAAGCTACACACCTCGTGTGGAAATTCGGCGTCCGGGCAGTGATGACGTGGCTTTTACTGGCATCGTTTCCATGGAAAAGAAATCTGCCGTTGTTGACCTGACCTTGACTGGTGTGACTGACCGGCCATGGAGCTTGAAATGTGAGTTGTTCTGTTCTTGATCTAATCTGATCCTACCTCATATCATTCTCGTTATTTGCTGTGACAAAAATAAGAACTTAAAAACATTTTTTTTTTAAGTCGAGGACACATTCCTGCTTCTTTCTTTTGGTTTGTATTTTACAGTTACGGTTGTTCTTAATCAATGATATCCTTTTCCTCATGATTTGCTTTATTTAGTCCTTTCTTTCTGTTCTTCCACTTCATATTCTCCTTCTTTATCCAACAGCTGCCTGACCAACACACAGAAGGAGATCAGCCTGTGGGCTCTGTTGCCAATGGCGGCAAACAGGAGTATTCCATGCGTGTAGGCACCAAGATGAACATCGCCAGCAACAAGAAAACGACCAAGATGCAGGTATTCTGACAGTTCCAGTCATTGTTGTTTGCACGTCACCGCCAACAATAACAAAGTCAAAATACAGATAACTTTGGCCATTTCATTTATCATTGTCCACACAAGAAAACACAAACAAACGGAGATCATAATTTTGGCCATTCCAGTCAATGCTGTGTAAATATCTACACATCGCTGATGAGAGGTAACATACTGTGACAGTTCCAACCATTGTCATTTGACATTACCAAGGGCAAGAATCACACCAATTATAATTATCACTGTGATCATACTCATTTGCATATCACTTGGTCATAATTTACTTATCTACTCACAATCCAATTGTTCTAACAGAAACCCAGTCATTCTAGGCCTGTGGTTTAGAATTGTTTGCAATTGTCGTGTGGCAGGTGGACCCCTTTCTGTCGCTGAAGACGCCCAGACGAGAGCTGGTGTCCCTCAGTGGCTCTGCTCTGTACAATCAGGGCAAGGTCATCCAGTCTGACCTCACCTTCACCTTGCTCAAGTACAGACCTCTCACTGCGCAGTGTGAGTCATTGTCTGTACACGGACACACAGACATACAGCCTGTCTGTACGTTGCCATACAATAACACTGCACGTCTGCGCACTGATATACAGATACACACCTTGTCCGTACTGTAATACTCAGACACACAGCATATTTATACATAAACACACAGACTCCAACATGTCTGTACACTGCCTCACAGACACAATGTATCTGTACAACGGCACGCACACACAGCCTGTCTGTATATTGCCACACAGACCCACAACATTGTTTACTGCTACAGAGCACATCTAATCACTGCGAGTTGTAAGTGGCTATTAGAAGGTTATATTGTTTATTAAAATCATTGATTGTAGACTCATGCATTGTGTTGTAATTAATGATTATCAGCTGGCTGTATTGTGTGTTACAGAATCTGATTATTAGTCGGATGGTACTCTATGCTGTAATCACTGACTGTTAGTCTGTGTGTATTCCGTATGGTAATAACTGATTGTCAGTTTGTACTCCATACAATAATCACAGATGGTTAGTCAGTTCGTACTCCAAATAGTAATCACGTCTGTCAGTGTGTACTTGGTGTTGTGATCACTGACTGTTCAGTTGCTCTTCACTGCCTGTTGCAGTCACTGCCACCAAGTCAGAGCGGAAATCGTCTGTCCGCTACACGAGCAAAGGCCAGTCTGAAGTCAGCTGTGGTCAGTGGAAGCATGTCCAGCATGGTCAGCGTGAGGGAAAGGACGGCTAATGAGTGGTCGGTGCACTGTGTCGTACAGCGTGCCACGTGTAGTCAAAGACAAACTGGAGCTGGTGGCCAAACTGTCGGGATCGCTCCACCAAAGCCTACAACAAATACAGCATCAGATCGTAAGTACATGGACACAATCATGATGGGTGCGCCCGGGGTTGGAACAGTGACACTTTATACAAGATCTTATGTACATCTGCGCCATGGTTCACAAAGTCAGATCGCGAGAGCATGTGCACGAAGACTTTCAACCAGTACCCTGCCAGACAATCATGAGGATTCATGCATCTAAGTCTGCAACATTTTCAACCATCAGATCACGGTATACATGCACATGCGCACACACACACATGCTCGCACAAGCATACATGCATGCACACAGCATGCACGCATACACATTCATGCAAGAGTGTGTGGGCACACACACACACACACACACACACACACACACACACACACACACACACACACACTCTTTAATTGATTCTGTTATGTCAGTCTTGCCATGCAGCTGGCGAGTACTGTTTGTACTTGCGCCATTCTAAATATATTACGTTATTTAGCGCTTCGTTATTTTAGTGGAATATGAATTTTGTTTTACACGCAGAGGAGTGTTGACAGTTTTTTGTTCAAATTTCATTGAAAATTCTTTCACGCAATTCCTTGGTTGCTTCCTTAGCTGTAATTCTTTTAAACCAAATTTCCTTTGATCTGTCACGTCAACCGTGTTGTCTTGCAGGAGCCTGGAGTCAAAGAGTTTCCCTGACTACAACACAGCTCTCAGTGTGAACGTGGACCACAAGAAGAAGGTGTCCTCTGGAACACTAGAGGTGAAGTATGGCAGGACCCCCAAAGACAGGACAAAGCTTGTCCTGCTGTCCGCCACTCTGGTCAGGAAGATCAAGAACTTCCGGAACGTCGACCTCAGCTACAAGATGTCCGCAGAGGTTCCTCAGCAGGTAGCGTATTCAGTAGAACACTCCACTTTTGTCCACTGTCGCGAGTGTATTTGATAGAAATAGAAGTCAGTTTTCTCCTCAGCAGGTAGCGTGTCTGATAGAAGTAGAATACTCTAATTTTCCCAACACAAGATAGTGTGTTTGACAGAAGTAAAACACTGAAAGTTTTCTCCTGATGGGCAGCAGTGTGTTCGACAGACGTAAAATATTCCTTTAGTTTTTCTTCTCAGGAGGAAGTGTCTTCCATAGAACTAGAATACTATTTCAGATTTCTCCAGTTGGTAGTGTGTCGGATACAAACAGAACACTCCTTCAGTTTGCTTTTACGTAGTAGTGTCAGAAAAGGAACTTTGCTTCAGTTTGCTCGACGAGTCAAAGTATGCTTAATAGAACATCACTCTCTTCGGTCTGATCCTCAGCAAACAATGTGCTTTGTAAAAGTAACACCGTCTTTTCGGTCATCGAGGTAATGTGTTTGATAGAAGCTGAATATCACTATTGTGCGTTTTCACGAGGAAACAAATTTTCAAGACATTTTCCAGACATGATGCTGGCAACACCTGGAGTAAGCTAGGCAGTAAACTGTGGATGTAGGCATGCATATTCTTCGTCTTTTCTCCATGAAATCACTTGTGGACTTCATCGCTTACACATCAGTTGATTCATTTCCTAACTCTTCATTTTATGGGTGGTTATACATATTAGAAAGTAATTATGAGCATTTTTTATATAAAACTATGTTATCATGATGATGACCCGGGGTGGCACGTCCCATCAGCTGACGTTTGTATACCAAAAGACTAATATAAAAAAACAAGAGTTTTTTTCATTAGGAGAAGAAAATTCAAAAACATTTAGAGTAAGATAAAAAGAAACTACGACATAAAATAAAGAGGAATCTTTATGCAAAGAACTACAATCCAAAGATAATCAAGTCAAAGTTTCAGATTTTTGTAAACTGTGAAAAGAACTTGCGTTACATAACAGAATTTAAGGTCTGAGCAGATGTACCCTTGTGATTGAATTCATATCTTATTTTGCCGCTGTTCTGGGCGACTGTCATAAAATTGAACCCATCCCTTGTGGATGATCTATTTGATTCTGTCTCTGTTCCATGCAGCACATAGACTTCAAAATCAAAGGAACCCAGTATGTCGTTGTCTTTGAATTCATACCTTGTTGGAGGTCTCTCTGATTCTTTCTCTGTTCCATTCAGAACATTAATTACAAGCTCAAAGGCACCCACCGTCACAACCCACGCAGCTTGGAATCCAGTGTGGCCATGACCCTTGCCAAGGGCAAGGACATGAGCGCGGCCTTGACCCTGAAGGACGACAGCAGCAAAATGAAGAAGCTGAATGGTGAACTGAGTGTGTCCACTCCAGGCACTGGCCTCACCCTCAAGTCGGCCCTCAACCAAGTCTCCAGGAAACAGGTAACCATTGTCTTCACACTGGCCATTATCTTCATACTGACCCATCATGTTCCCATTGACCTTTGTCTTCATATTGACCATTGTCCTCATACTGACCATTGTCTTCATACTGACCATTGTCTTCATACTGACCATTGTCTTCATACTGACCACTCTCTTCATACTGACCATTGTCTTCACACTGACCATTGCCTTCATACTGACCATTGTCTTCACACCAACTACTGTCTTCACTGACCATTGTCTTCATATCGACCATTGTCTTACACTGACCACTGTCTTCATACTGACACTGTCCTCATCCTGACCCTCTTTGACCATTGTCTTGCAGTGGGAGCACAACATTGATCTCAAGGCAGGCGGCAACAGACACAGCCTCAACACAGTGTACCAGAACCGGGGTGGCAGCTCCCATCAGCTGACCAGTAACTTGGGTGTGGCTGGCATGACCCCGGTGACCCTGTCTGGAGAGGTCAACCTGGACTGGAAGGACCTGCAACTGGCCGCCTCTGTGCAACAGGACAAGGTCAGAGCAGGAACATGTCCCTACAACGGCCATGCTTTATGTCTCATGCTGTGTGGCCATGCTTTATGTCTTTGTGGTCATGCTTTTTTGTCACGTCGTGTGCTCAAAGACGCCTTGGTTACAACGTGTGCAAACACAGTGAATGTTCTTTAAAGGGACAGTGAGTTCTTTTCCAGTGAAGGGCATATCTGTCACAGGATTTCTGCCATGCGTAGTACTGGTGTAAAGGACATGGCTCAGACAGCCACATACTGAGTTGCAGTACTGTAGAGTACAGGTCACCAGACTTCCATTGCTGTAGAGCAGACCCGTCATATAATCTCTGTAGAGCGTTGCGTCAGGGTAGAGACCATTTTCACAAAACAACAGCTATGCATAGTAAGAATACAAGTACCACACAACCGTAGTCCACACAACGGACTGGACTTTTGTTGTATTGATTTAGTGTCACATTTATAACTATGGTTACTGCGCCAGACCTCTCATGCTGCTTGAAAGGTTTGTCATCTTGCACTTAAGCATAGTCTTGTTGTATTGTTTCGTTAAAAGGCAATTCTGCGGCCTTAGAGGCCCGTCTTGTGGCATGAAGGGCTGTATTGTTGCCTTACAGGACATTTCTTGTGACATTGAGGTCTGTCTTGTGGTATCAAAGGACTGGCTTGTTGCATTTAAGGACTGTCTTACTACTTGAAAGGACTGTCTTGCTGCATTAAAGAGAGAGCTGTTTTGTGGCATTATAGAATTGTCTTGTTGAATTAAAGGTCTGTTTGCTGCATTGAAAGACTGTCGTGTTGAATTTAAAGTCTGTCTTGTTGCAATGAAGATCTGTTTTGTTGCGTGAAAAGATTGCATTGCTACACTGAATGACTGTCTTGTTGCACGAAAGGGGTATTTTCCTGCATTAACAGACTGCCATGTTGAATTTAAAGGCTGTCTTGATGCATAAAAGAGATCAGTTTTGTTGCATTAAAGGTCTTTATTGCTGCATTGAAGGACTGTCTTGTTGCATTAAAGATCTTTATTGCTGCATTGAAGGACTGTCTTGTTGCATTAAAGGTCTTTATTGCTGCATTGAAGGACTGTCTTGCTGCATTTAAGGTCTGCAATGCTACATTGAAGGAATGTCTTGCTGCATTAAAGGTCTGTAATGCTACATTGAAGACTGTCCTGTTGCATTAAAGGTCTGCATTGCTACACTGAAGGACTTTCTTGTTGCATTAAAGGTCTGCATTGCTGCATTGAAGGACTGTCTTGTTGCACAGAACACGTACGGCGTGAGCGGCAGTCAGAAGCTGGCCAAGTCCCAAAACGGCAAGTGGAACGTGGAGGTCACCATGCCCACCAGACGTATGACCTTCAGCGCCAACGCTGGCAAGGTCAAGGGCAACTATCAAGGCTCCGTGGAGGCTGCCTGGGACGCAGACAAGGACAGGAATGCCATGGTCTGTGATGTCATCAGCAGCCATCTTGTATTTTTTGTTTGTGGACAATAGTAAGATTTTGTAGCCAGACGCTTTGAAAATACCTCGTGTTGCAAGCCCCCTGCGAATTTTTTATATATCAAACCCTTTGCTGTTTATTTTTTGTCATAGGTCAGCCTACACATTTTCTGCAATTGAATGTTACCCACGCTCAGTCACTTGGTTTCTGCCCAAGTGTCCAAAACGCCAGAGTGCATCCCAAAAACTCCCTTCAAAAACATTGTATTCCAGATCTCAGTAGGTGTATCGAATCCCACACCCTAGACTGAATCACAATTTTCAGTAGATGTACTGAATCGCATTCTCCGGACGGAATCCCAAACTCTGCCCTAGATCCCTTTCCGATAAAGTGTACGGGAATGGAGTGCTTATCAAACGCTCTGCAAGTAGATTGTACGCATACAGATTAAATCACACTCAAAGGTAGTTTGTATTTCAAACTTCCTGCAGGAAAAAAAAATATCGCTAACTCTGCAAGACGATATTTCTCTGCCTCTGTCCCTGTCGCCATGCCTGCCTCTCTCTTTCTCTTCCTCTCTCCCTCCCCTCCCCCCTCTCCATCTCTCTCTCTCTCTCTCTCTCTCTCTGTCTTTCTGTCACACACACACACACACACACACACACACACACACACACACACACACACACACACACAAACACGTGTATGTATCTCTGTATATTTGGTGACAGGTGGCGATTGAAGGCGTAGTGGGCAGCAAGAGCACGGCCGATTACTCCTCGCACAAAGCTCGGGTCAGCCTGACCTCGCCAATGGAGGGTTACCGTAAGCTGGAGGCCAGCGTGGGACTGGACAGCAGCCAGTCTCAACACCAGGTCAACACACGACTGGTCATGGGAGACAAGAAAGACGTCATCATCTCCAGCCTCGCTGTGGCCACGCCCCTGACCCTGAGTGACATTGACCTGACCTTCAAGGCCAAGACTCCTTACCGTGGTTACGGGTCGATGGGATTTGCCTTGACCCATAAGCTTGATACAGGTCTCAGCAGCAAGGTGAGGAACGCTACCATATACGCTCTCTCTCTCTCTCTCTCTCTCTCTCTCGCTCGCTCGCTCGCTCGCGCGCGCGCCTGTGTGTGTGTGTGTGTGTGTGTGTGTGTGTGTGTGTGTGTGTGTGTGTGTGTGTGTTCATGACAGACTAATGTATACGTGATCTTTTTATTGTTTTTTTTGTTTTCTTCAATTGGATCAGTGTACATGAGCACCTCTGTTTCCAGTCTTGGTAAAGGAAACCAATGTGTATATGAGCTCCTTGTTTATTGCTTTGGTGAAATGAAGTAATGTATGGGAACGCGCAACCATGAACCAATGGTACGAAGGTGTCTCGCTTTCTTTTTTTATCCGTATGTTCTGCGAAAAAGACCACTGTTTGAACACAACCTATAAAACGCTAGATTTGGGCATATTTCAGCTTCTCCCTGTAGAAGAAACGCCTCGTGAATGCTATAAGCTTTGAAGTTTTTTTTCAAATGCTGCTCAACCTGAAAATCTCAAAATCATGATTGCAAGATCAGCCACTTCTGTGACTATTTTCTACAGTGCTGAGTTACTATAGATAGGTGATTGACTGAGTTTGATCTGGTACCATAATATACAGTTAATTTCTGTAACGGCAGTTTGCTGACAGTTGGGGAGGGGCGGGGAGGAGTGCAGGAAGAAAACTGTAGATGAGTAGTTGTTGTAATGTTCCCATACCCTGCAGATGTAGGTGAGTGTTAATGACTGTGTCACTGTGAGATATCAAAGCCAATGACTATGTACGCTATGCGTCAAACGATGTCACAACTGATGACTTTACGAACTGTCCTCCAGATGACTCTGACCCTGCAGAAGGAGCAAGTGGAGGTCAGTCTAACGGCCAAGAACCGCGGAACAGACGTGTCACGTGATCTGGAGGCACAGCTGAACGTCCAATCCACCCTGCGTCAGAGCAAGCTGCGGTCAGTGAGCGTCAGTGCCGAGCACCAGGACGATGGACGTCAGTTCCGCAACAAGGTGGAGGTCAAGGTCAACGACAAGGCGTACTCCGGCTCCATGAATGTGGAGGTGGACACGGGCAGCTGCGCTGGAGACCTCACCGTCACCTGGCCTCAGGATCAGGTAAACATCACCTGGTTCTGTCTGGCTTAGCCCAGCCGAGTAATGGATCATACGACTCAGGCAGGCGTGGCTTGGTTCTTTCTGGCTAAATGAATGAAAGATTCTACGGCTGAGTAAGACATGTAGTGGCTGGCTTAGCTCAATGAATGATAGGTTGTATGTCTCAGAGAGACGAGGCGTGGGTTTTTACAACTTAGCTCAATGAATATGGGTTCAAAGTCTGAGACAGTCATGGGTCTTTACGGATTGGCTCAGTGGGTCTCTATGTCTTAGTTCGATGACTGATATGGTGGGTCTCTATGGTTAAATTCGACGAATGATGGGTCTCTATGGCTTAGCTCGATAAAGATGGGTCTTTGTGACTCAGCTCGATGAATGATGGATCTCTGTGGCTTCGCTCGATGAACGACGTGTCTCTGTGATTTAGTTCGATGAATGAATAATGTATCTGTTGCATAACTCGATGGACGATGGGTCTCTGTTGTGTAGCTCGATGAACGGCGGACTCTAAAGCAGACAGATGTGCCGTGGCTGTCTGCGGCTTAAGTCAGTGAAGGATGGGATCTATGCTCAAACAAACATGGCATGGTTGTTTATGGCTTAGCTCAGTGAATGATGGGGTCTAGGGCTACGGCAAACATGGTTTATCTCATTAAATGACTGGTTCGTTTTTGTTTTTTTTCATTCTTCGTTCTTTGCGTAAAACCACGAGGCTCACCACGTTGTGAGATTTTTGCGTGTGCGACCATTAAGGTGAAGGTAATCGCAGTGATCCCACCAGTAAAATAACCACGTTCCAACCTCGGAGATGATGTCTACATACGACACTAAAGTCCTTATTATCATGTTATCCACCTCACCGACATATGGAGTCCTAAAAATTGAATGGGATTTAACATGTATGCAAGATCTTTTTTTTTAATGCATGCGTTCACGCATGGGACCTCTGTTAATAGGCACATCCAAAACGACGACGAGGGGATTGAAGTCTGCACTATGTTTACTTTGAAGAGAGAAAATATCTTTCAGACTGGCTGTCCCGCATCGCACTAGAACTACAGACCTTGGAACGAGAGTCTGACGCCTTAACTACTAGACCAACCACCCCCCCAGTGATGGTTTTATAGCTGATGAGTCTTTATCTAGTGTAGGTCTACGAAACTGACGGTGACTGCCTTATGTCATAAACTCACTGCACAGTATGAAAATGTGTTACAGACTCTCTGCATTATGAAGATTTAAAGGGACTTATTTCCGGTACGTGACTGAATTCCCAAAGCCTCACAGAACTTGTCCTTGATCTGATTTCAGATGAAGACCACCTGGACTCATCGTCATTCTTCTACTGACCTGACCTCTACTCTCACTTCTACCTGGGGATCCAACAAGCGAGTGCAGATTGACGTCACAGGTACTCACGTGTCTGGCTCTTTGAGTGGATCAGTGGCACTGCAGTCTCCATGGAAACAAGCACGTGACTGGCGCGCTGAAATAAGGTCGCAATATGCCGCTGGAAGGGTCGTGTCCTCTCTTCCTATGTGAAGGTACATTTTATATTTAAAAAAAAAAATGAATGTTCGCATTTTATGTGAAAGTACAAATATCTGGGGGTTTTTCTTCAGTAAGGGTATGATTGAATAAATATTATTCCCTCTTCTTAAATCTTAATTAATTGTCTGCCGTTTTACAACATATGTATTGCATCTTCGTTGGTCAAATTACAGGATTTTTTTTAAACAAGATTCGTTCCCCTTCTCGCATGAAGATAACACATAAAGTAGGATTATCTAGATGTTTCTATTCTAGAATAAGGTTGTGTTTGTTTATATTTTCATTTTAAAAATAAAGCCTTGCAATTGTAGTGTATTAAAATTTGCAGTCGATCCCATACCCCAACCCATTGCTGCAAGCTTCGCCAATAGTAAATCAGTGATAACTGGGATCGATCTGTCGGCGAATATCAAACTATACCTTGACTCATTCTTCGTCTGTTCGTGTAGTCTCCATAAATATGTTTGTGCAATCACTGTGATAAGGTTCATACAGTGACTATGGGTAGGTTCATACAGACGCTATCAGCAACCTTATGTTACAGTGCACGAGAATTCGTTTAATTATCAATAGATTTAACAAGTCCCCCAGGATAGTCGGATAGAATGATTTCTGAATGTTTCCTTACATTTCAGTCAAATGTCGATCAAACTGGTTTCCCTCATATCCTATCTCTTCAAAAAGACGTTACAAGTCTTGCTAAGTAAAGGCCTGATCTGCAATTTTTTGTAACTGAGTAAAGAAAAAATGTTAGCGAGTGTGAGTGCTCACTAAACAGACTAGGCTTTGTTTCGGTGATTTACATATACGCAATTACATCTTGTGCAATTTAGTGACTGCCTTAATCTAGACCAGACATCACGAGGAGAATTAGGACCGTTTTCAGTATCAATGGCAACTGTGTTTCAGTTCCCAAAACATGTATTGTTACAGTTGATATGATTTTAAAAACATCTAACTACATTTCCTCCATCTTTTCCACTATCACGTTCAGAGAGAGAATGTTGAGACCTTCACGCACAGTCTTACTCTGACTGCTGACGTCAGCAAGACCGACATGGAGTTCAGCATGACGTCACCGTGGACTGAACCAATCAGCAGCAAGGTCAATGCCAAGTACGAAGGCTTCCCCATGTCTGGCAATGCTGAGGTAAGAGTCAGTCGTCATTGGTTATGCTGTGTTAATACTGAAATAAACGCTATGTTAATGCTCAGACTCAGGGTTAGAATCACTGGTCAGTCATGCTTTGTTAATGCTGAGGTCAGACTGACTGGTCATTACTCATGCGGTGTTGACGCCAAGGTCAGACTAATTTATCATTACTCATGCGGTGTTAACGCTAAGGACAGACTAATTGATCATCACTCATGCAGTGTTAATGCCAAGGTCAGACTAACTGGTCATCAGTCAGGCTTTTGTTAATGCCGGATAAATTTCTGGTCATTAGAAATGATGTGCTAATGCGAAGGTTAGACTCACCGGTCATCAGTGATGCCATATTAATGACGAGGTCAGACTCATCTGTCAGTTACGCTGTATTAATGCTGGGGTCATTAGTCATGCTGTGTTAATTGTAAGGTCAGACGCATAGTAATGTGTCAGTGCCCAGGTCAGATTCATGGGTCATCAGTAATGCTGTGCATATGCTAAGGTAAGAGTTATTGGTCTTCAGTTATGCTGTGTTAATGCGAAGGTCAGATTAACTGGTCATTATTCATGCTGGGTTAATGCTGAGGTCAAACTCGTTGGTATTTAGTCATGCTGTGTTAATATTAAACTCACAATCGCAGGTTTCTCGGATTGTAATGATAAAATTAGTCTGATTCTGATTATTAAGCATATCGAGCGTGAAGGGATGACTTAGAAGGTAGATAAAATAAACGAAAAAAGCAATAGAAAGGCGGAAACATGTGAAGTAGATTGTGTAAATATTTCATATATGTTTTGTGCGGATTGCAAAACTACTCTCAATGTTTTAGCGTTTTGTGTGTATCTCATTGAAATGCAAGGGAGCTTTGCTGCGGTTTCAGTTTTCCTGGGAACCACGAAAGAAGGTAACTGCCGAAGGTTCTGTCATCGTCAACAACTGGGATGACCTCGACATCAGTATGAGGGTCACGACCCCTGTGAGGGGCATGCGCACTTTGGCAGCAGAGGTGAGCAGCAAGGTAGAAGGCAGCGCTATCGTGGGTCAAGTCAACGTGGACCTGGGCATGCGCAAGAATGTCATTCTGACGACGCGAGTGCAGCAGGATATCAGTGGAGTCCGTGTGAAGCTGACCACACCTTGGGATGAGCTGCGTGTCGTGGACACCGGCATGGACATGAACGTCGGTCTGCTGTGGGCAAGGTCAAGGCTGACTTCAAGGCCGTGCCCCTGATCGGTCAGTACGAAGTCAGCGCCAGCTGGGATGCTGAAGATGATCTCAGTGCCAGACTTCGTTTGGATACTCCCAGACCCGACTTCCCTTACCTCCAGGTGAGACGATGGTTACTGTCAGACCTCACTTCCCTTACTTCCAAATGAGACGATGGTTACTCTCAGATTTGATTAACTTTATATCATGATGAGACTATGGTCACTCTTAAATGTACTTTTTGCCACCTCAAGGTAAGAATGTGCGCACTTGTAGAGCTACATTTTGTCATCTCCCGGTAAGAATATGATCACTCCTAGATCTATTTTTGTTACTTCTAGGTAATAGTATGGTCACTCCTACACCTGCACTTTTTTGACAGCAGGTGAAAATATTGTCACTCCTACTCATAACATATTCATATTCCCTTAACCCAGAATAAGAATATGATAATTCCTAGACTTGACTTCCCACACTTCCAAGTGAGACACCGATCACTCCTAGACCCGACATTTTACCTGCAGGTGAAACAGTGATCAATCTGAGACCTGACTAACTTTACCGCCATGTGAGACTTTTGTAAGTTTTATAACCTTAAGGGGAAATAACCGTCATTCTTAGAATTCATTCAATAACCTTCAGGCAACACATTATGACTTTCCTTACTTTTCGGTGAGATCAAAGTCATTACTCAATCTGATTTCTTTTTGCTTTTGTGAGAAGACAATCATTACTAGATTTGATTCGCCATAATTCCAGATGTGACAATGATCATACACGTGTGAACATCGTACACATTCTGATCACCGTGTAGCTAGTAGCATCCTCACATGCTGACCATCAGTTACTAAACGTATTCCTTTTCTTATCAGTTCTTTTTTGAGATCAACACAAATTCCAAACATGTATTTTCAACTTTCGACATAGAATAATCATCTTTTTATAATAACCTTTCACAAAGGTTTCCGTTTTTCTCTCATTCATTCTTTTGAACTTGAGACGCACATTTTCATCAATTGTGTTCAACTCAGTGGTTTTAGTAGACTCCTGCTATTCCTGATCCTCCATCCCTTGACCCGGGCACAGGCTGTGGTCAAATCCTGTGTCAACTGTCCTCAGATCCTGGCGTCCAGCAAGGAAAAACGGCGTGTCCGTCGTCAGTCCAGGGTGGAGCTGGAATACTCCCCACGTCAGACATACTCCCTGGACTCCACCCACTCCTTTGACGTTCCCCTGGTACTGGACGTCAACGTGGGTACTCCCTGGAGAGGGTATGAATCCCTGAGTGCCTCTTTCAGACACAACAAGAGGGACACCGCCATGGACGCTTCGGCCCAGGTCTGTTTAAGGAGTAATAACATTTACTATACACATAATGCGTGTATTCACATGTATAACATACGCTAATACATGAGAAGTATGCCGTCATTAGCAGCTTGTAAACAAAATAATGATTTGAGTGCTTCAATCATTTACAATCAGTGGTATTTTGAGGAGTAAGCTTCAGCGCAAGTCTAAAGCTTATAGATTATATGACGTGTAATAAAGCCCTGGAGGCCTTTTTCATGTTCGTCTGGCGTCGCACTACTATTGAGGCTTTTCTAGAACAAATATCTGACCCTGATTTTGAAATTATGGCTTTTGTAAAGGCATGTAAATACGAATCAGAAAGAGGTTTGGCCAGCCTACAATGTATGATGGCACAGAAAAATGAACGTAGTGCTTTCAAATGACAAAAATAGGCAGCTGTAATCGGGAGATAGATTGTGGCCGTGGGCTGTTCAGATGTCATCAGAATTTCTCATGTTGCACAGGTGACGTACACAAGAACAAGCCGTGAAGGTGACGGCCATGATGGACTGGTCACGTGGTTTGGACGGCAGCCTTACTGTCACTACACCTTTCGGTGGATGGGAGCAGAGCTCGGCCACCCTGCGCCATGAAGGAGACTGGGACGACTTCAACAGCCTTGCTGACGTCACCCGTTGGTGGACAGGGAGTGACGGGCAGTTTGAAGTTCCTCCACAAGATGAAGACCGACGCTCAGCTGTCCATCAGTACTCCGTGGTCAGGGTGGGGGAAAAGGTGAATATCAGTTATGAAATTGACTAAAACTATGATATTGCCAGTGCATCAGTAGATTTGTCACAAAGGGCAAAAGTAAAGGCCACTACGCTGATGAACACGACACAAATACTTGAAGACATTTCATATAGTATGCCCAGCAACGTAATGATATACACTAATACCCAAATTAATTTTCCATGTCCGTTCTGTGTACCTGCATAGAACCTAAAAAACTTATTTTATTGTGTGCGTCGCATTTTTTAAAGATGTATTCATTCGCAAGCGATTGGAAAATGCCAATATTCTTTGATTAACCAGGGAAATCATGGGTTTGTGCAGATTGAGGCTGCCCTTTCCCGTAAAGGAGACCTGACCAACCTGCGTGGAACAGCACCTTGGTCTACAGTGGCCAGAAGATGGAAGCCAATGTGATGAACAAGTGGAGCTCCCGCAAGGCACGTCTTGTGGCCTCCCTGTCCACTCCCTACACTGAGGACATGAAGCTCAGCTTTGAACAGACGGCTGACCTGCAGGCCGATGCCTCCCTCAGCTATGGACGTCATTACAGCCTGGACACTTCCAGCAGCGCCCTCTACAACAGCAGAGAACTCAGCGCTTCCACCAACATCAAGTATCGTCTGGGAGGACCTCGCCATCTTGTGACCGCCTCCTTTGCCAAGGTTGGCTCCCTTGAGGACCTGTCCCTCACGGCTACCACCAGTCTGGACAAACAGGAGATCAGTCTGACAGCGGAACTGAACACACTGCGGGACATCAAGGCTGCCGTGGCTCTGCGAACACCTTTCAGCCGTTTTTGAGAGCATGGGCGCCTCTTTCCACAAGAACGGGGATCTGAGCGGGATGACAGTAGAGAGCAACGTAGAATACATGACCGACAGGAACATCAATGGAAAGATAGAGCTTACTGTCCAAGAACTGGATCAAGTGAGTTTCTTCCGTGGTTCCCTCACCTCCCCCTTCAGTGGACTGGAGCGTAGCACGATGTCCCTCTCTCACAGCATGAGCCCCGGGATGTGGCGAGGATCCTTCAATGTCGACACCACCATGGGCGACTTCGGCACTCTGGATGCGTTCTACCAGAAGACTGGACATCTGAACAACATGAAAGCTGAATCTCGCGTCAGCTACA
Organism: Conus betulinus; assembly: GCA_016801955.1. NCBI lineage: Eukaryota > Metazoa > Mollusca > Gastropoda > Neogastropoda > Conidae > Conus > Conus betulinus. Next base: position 26,464 of record JADBJO010015690.1, read on the forward strand.
ACAGTCAGTCTCTGCTGGACGCCAACTTGGCCCACAAACTGTCCTCCAACCGACTGAGGTCTTCTCTTCATGTGCTGACCTCTATGCTGCCAGAGTTGAACATGGACGTTAATCATCAAGGGGACATGAGCCGTTTTAGTACCAAGGCCTCTGCTTCATTCGGGGCAGACAAAGTGTCTTCACAAACACAGTGGTCGATGAGCGAGGACAACGTCGATCTCACCCAAGCCATCACCTCAGATCTTCAAGATAACTCTCATCAAGCCACCGTCGTCCTGTCCAAGGCTGGACCTCTCGATGACGTCACACTGCAGCTTTCCGGAAACGTCAACTCCAAACAGGCCAAGATGATTGGTAAATTCACCAGTGTCCGTGGCCTTTCTGCCGCCCTGGAAGTGGAGTCGCCGTTCGATGGATACCGCCAGATGGGGGTCAACTTCCACAGGCTGGGAGACTTCAGTGATCTGTCTGTCACAGCAGCTGCTAACTTGGAGCGTCAGAAGATTGAAGTCGTCAGCAAATACACCCGTGACAGTGAAGTCAGAGGCTCAGTTGACGTCACTACCTCCTTCCTTGGCTACAGACAGATGGGAGCATCTTTCAGCTATGGTGACGAAAATGCCATGGTCTCAGGAAACCTGCAAAATGACAGAATTGAAGCCACTGGCAGATTTATCAGTAATCATGTCACTGAAGGCAACGTTGACATCTCGACACCATTTGACGGCTACAAACAGATGGGAGCTTCCTTCAGTTATGGTGGCGAGAAGGCCATAATTTCTGGAAATGTACAAAATGACAAAATTGAAGCTACTGGGAGAATTGTCAATGGTGATGTCTTTGAGGGCAACGTTGACATTGTGACACCCTTTGACGGCTACAAGCAGATGGGAGCGTCCTCAGCTATGGCAGCAACAGCATGAAGGCTACTGCAGCCTTGCAGAACGACAAGATCGAGGCCACTGCTAACTATGACAATTCTCATGACATCACCGGCTCTGTAGAAGTCACCACACCTTTCAGTGGATACAGTCAGCTAGGAGGTCAGTTCCGCTATTCTGGAGACATGAGTGATGTCACCCTAATCTCCAGTGGAAACATTGACAGCAGCAAGATGGAGATGACAGCCAAATTCAGTAATGGTCAAGATGTATCAGGATCTGTAAACGTCATCACTCCCTTCAGTGGATACCGCAGCATGGGCTCCTCATTTGGCATGACCAAGGACTGGAATGACCTCACCTTCACCGCTGATGCCTTCCTGCAGAACGACAGAGTGGAGGTCAAGACCACTTTCCAGAACGGCCGTGAGATGTCTGGTAGTGTCAGCGTCAATACCCCTTTCACCAGCTTCCGTCACATGGGGGCGTCCTTCCAACAGACTGGAGACCTCAATGACTTCACCGTCCTGATGACCACGCGCCTCATGGATGACAAACTGGAGGTTAGAGCTGCCTTTGCCAACAAGGAGTCTCTCTCTGGCTCTGTCAGCATGGCCACACCTTTTGAGGGATTCAACCAGGTGGGTGCTACCTTCAAACACACAGGGAGCGCCAGCAACTTCAACACCGAGGGCGAAGTCACCTACAAGGATGGGCAGACTGTCTCAGGAAAGGTAAAGCATTAGAAAATGTGTTATCATTGACCATCTTTTTCACACTACAGGGGTTTCTAAAAAAAAAGTGATTCAAACAAAAACATAACTTGTACACCACATGAAATTGTTTGCATATGAAATAAAAACGGCTTTAGCAACTAATTTGCTTCGTCTTTTAAAAAGAAGTAGAGTCTGTTTCACGGCGCGTTCAACGATTGTGGTTGTGGAAGAAATTGTAACTGACCAGGAGAAAATACACCATACTTTGTACAAACTGAAGGTCGCAGCATTCTAAATTGCTTTGCCATGGTTCCATCCCACAGGTCAACTTCTACAACTACCGTTTGAGACGTATTGAGGCGTCCGCCCAGCTGACCACGCCCTTCCCCAATTGGGAGATGACCGAGCTGAGCTACAAGCATGTCGGGAATGCCAACAAGTTGGAATGTAACGCCATGCTGGAGTGTCGCCGTGGTCAGAAAAACACTGCTGACCTGAAGGTCAGTTGTACACATAGACATTAGAAGTAGAACCAGACATCAGTTGCACATACAGACATGGAGGTCTTGGCAGACGTCAGATATCCTTTAAGTGTATACATGGACATTGAATGTCGAGGCAGAGGACAGGCATTCAATCAGTTGTAAACGTTGACATTGGAGGTCTCGGCAAAGGACAGGTATTATGTCACTTGCACACATAGACGGTTTCTGGGAGGTCCTAGCAGAGGATGAACTTGAAACGGCAATCATCTTAATTAATTTTTTTTTTAATCTGTTGTATGTTTTGTTGAGGAGATATGTTAAAGAACAAAACTGAGTATCCAAGCCTTTAACAAATCATCTTTTTAAAATGCATTTACGGAAAAATACTGATAAAATATTAATACAATGCCTTGGAAACAAATGTAATGTTCGAAGTTTGTGTTCTTCTGAATAAGCTCTAGAAACGAGACAAAGATATGGCAGTGAATTTTGATATGGCAGTGAGAATAGTATACGGATAACAAACACAACAGCAGCGTCATAAATTCGATCAGTTGGATTTTATAACAGTCCAAACGCACCAATTCATTTCGTCGTTGTCTTTCTAGACTTAGGAACATGTAAAATTTACTAATTGTTTCCATGTCATTGTCCAGGATTTTGGAACAGTCAAACAGTGCCAGGTCATAGCATGCCATTGTCTTCTGGACTTTGGAACAGTCACGTTTCACTGATCCTTACCATATTGCTGTCCTTCTGGAATTCAAACGGTCACATCTCGCTTATCATTACTATGTTCTTCTCCAGTGGACTTTAGAAAAGATCAAGACGTGAAGCTGACCGTTAAGACTCCATACAACGGATTCCGCATGACCGAGGTGACTCACAGCCTGTCCCAGAGTGACAGCAGTGTCCAGTGGACCGAACCATGACGTATGGGGAGGGGCAGCGTGCCTCAAGTCAGCTGACTGTCTCCTACCCTGACGACCGATTCAGCTCTCGCTTTGACCTTCAGACGCCCTTCACCTCTGACCTGACCGCCGCTTTCGACTTCCAGGGCGTTCTGTCTGCTCACACAAGGAAAATGGTATGCCGTTGTAAAGTGATAGGTACTGGGGATAGAAGGTAAAAAAAAAAGTGTACGTCAAATGTTAGGCAAAGAAACAGGCAGAATGGCAACCGTTAATACAAGCTGAAGACATCTGATTATGAACTTTAGAAAAAGGGAAATACTGTAAAACGAGTAAAACTAAGTCTTATATGCATTACGCAGATGAAAGTTTATAAATGTGTTCCACATTGGAGTGTCCCAGTAGAATGCGCCCCACTTTGGAATGTCCGAACAGAATATGTTCCACATTGGAGTATCCTGACAGAATATGTCCTACATCAATGTGCTCTGACAGTATGCATTCTACATTGATGTTTGGGGACGGAATGCGTCGTCCTTTGGTGTGTGTGGTGACGAACTGTGTCCCGCATTGGTGTGTAGGGTCCCACATTGATGTGTGCAAACGGAATGTGTCCCATATTGTTATGTGCTGACGGAATGTGTCCCCACTGATGTGTGTTGACGGAATATGTACCTCATTTATGTGGGATGATGGAATGTGTCCCACATTTATGTGTGCATAGGAATGTGTCCCACATTTATGTGTGCCTAGGAATGTGTCCCCCACATTTATGTGTGCATAGGAATGTGTCCCACATCGATGTGTGCTGATGGAATGTGTCCCACATTGATGTGTGCTGATGGAATGTGCCCCACATTGATGTGTGCTTAGGAATGTGTCCCACATTGATGTGTGCTTAGGAATGTGTACCACATTGATGTGTGTTGACAGAATGTGTCCCACATTGACGTGTGCTGACGGCATGTGTCCCACATTGATGTGTGCTAGGGATGTGTCCCACATTGATATTTGCTGACAGAATGTAATGTGTCCCTGACAGAATATGCACCACATTAATGTGTGCTCGCGGAGTATGTCCCGCATTGACGTACACTGACAAAATGTGTCCCTCATTGTGTGTGTGTTGACGGAATGTGTCCCACATTGATGTGTGTTGACGGAATGTCCCACATTGATGTTGACGGAATTTTTTTTTTTACGGAATGTGTCCACATTGATGTGTGTTGACGGAATGTGTCCCACATTGATGTGTGTTGACGGAATGTGTCCGAAATTGATGTGCGTTGACGGAATGTGTCCCACGTTAATGTGTGATGACGGAATGTGTCCCACATTGATGTGTGTGACGGAATGCATCCCACATTAATGTGTGTTGACGGAAGGGTGTCCCACATTGATGTGTGTTGACGGAAGGTGTCCCACATTGATGTGTGTGTTTGACGGAAGGTGTCCCACACTCATGTGTGCTTACGGAATGTATCCCATATTGCTGTGTGTTGACGGAATGTGTCCCACATTGATGTGTGTTAACGGAAGGTGTTCCACACTCATGTGTGTTGACGGAATGTGTCCCACATTGCTGTGTGCAGACGGTGCAGTACGGGAACCAGCTGCAGCTTTCTGACGAGCTGGAGTTCCAGATCAACGACAGTCCTCTTCTGCTGATGAACGAGGTGCTGAGCTACACCTATGATGACGTCACCACAAAGCAGTCTGTGTCTCTGCGTCGCGAAGGGCCCTGGGATGACGTCACTCTGGCGGTTAAAGGACAACAGAACAGTGAGGAGGTTGCCATGGACGTCAGCTTTAAGAACGATTATGGCAGAACTGAGGCCAACGTCAAGGTCAACACTCCTTTCGATGGTTACAGGTACATATGACTCAGCTATTTTCATCACTACATTCACATATTTTATGTCCTGCATGTCTTCACAATTACACGTACGTATCTCTAGCTCATCTTCATCTTTACAGATACATATGTCTTGGGTATCTTCATCATAACATGCACACATGTCTGAGCTGTTCTTGTCATAACATTAACACATGTCTTGGCTATCTTCATAATTACATTCACACATATCATGGGCACCTGCCTCACTGCATGCGTACATGTCTTGCCTGCCTTGGTAATTTCAGGTACGCGTGTCTTGATTGTCGTCATCAATACATGTACACTCGCTTTGGCTGTCTTATATCATTGCCCTACATACGTCTTGATTGTTTTCGTATTTACGGGGACACATGCCTTCGCTGGCTACACATTTACATGTACTCGTCTGCGCTACCTTCATATTTACAAGAATTACATTGGTATTCTTCATCAATATATATGAGTATGTCCTCGGGTGCTTCATTATACTTAATATGCTCATACCTTGACCACCTTCATCTCATTCTAAAACAGTAATTCTAAGAACGAAAGATATTTGTATACATATGATGAAATCAGTTGATCGAGGCAGAAATATAAGATATCTATAATGGATTTAAAGCGTTATGCCAGTCTAAACAGCCATTACCATTGAGAATCCAGCGCGCGCGCGCGCACACACACACACATACACACACACACACACACGCGCGCGCGCGCACGCACGCACGCACGCACGCACACACATACACACACACACACATACACATCCTCAGGCGCACGTGCTTGCGCGTGTGTACACACACACACACACACACACACCACACACACTCCTCTGCACACTATTTTTGTGGACATGCTGACGTCACTATGTGTTGTGCCGACAGTGACGTAGGAGCCAGCTTTCAGCACGTGGGTGAAGTGAGCAGCGCCTTCAGCACGCAGGCCAGAGTGGAGTACACCGATGGACAGGAAGTGGCCGCCAAGCTGGACTTCATGCGCTCCACCTGGCAACGACTGGAAGTGACCGCCGAGCTGACCACCCCCTTCGAAGACTGGACGCAGACACAGGCCCAGTACAGACATCAAGCTGACCATGGTGAGGCCCGTGCACCGGCTGTGTTCAGTCAGTACAGACATGGCATTGAGCACAGTACAGATATGTCACCGTACATGTCACTGGCCACAGTACAGACATGGCATTGAGCACAGTACAGGTATATCACTAACCACAGTGCATGACAGTGGTCCCAATACAGATATGACACAGGGAATGTTGAGAATGCAAGTTTCTGGATGTTCAGAGTGCAGTTAAAGTCACAGATGAGCATGAGATGAGAACAATCAGAACATACGTGTTGATTTTTTATATATCATGCTGACTTAGTATGGAATTCCGTACTAGATTTCAGTTTTGTTTAGTCCATAATTTGTTAACTACGTTTACTATCATTTTTTACAACAGTTTTGTGAAAGCAACTCAATAAGATATTTTTACTTCACAAATCATTTTAGAGATTTACTGACTTTGTGTATTTAAATCTAGGAAGCATATTTCAAACTGAACATATGTGCGCACATTATTGCTGTGAGAGATCCTATTTCTGTTTGAACCGATGTACGTGCTAAATACAGTCACATTGTATTTGCTAGGTATCTTGTGCGATTTTATTCATGTACTATGCTTGGTCTGTGACTTTGTAAATGGATTCACGTGGTACGAGCAGTCTGACCAGATAGATTTACGTGCTCTTTTATTACATTCACAGAACAACACGCTCAGTGTTATAGACATGGAGTCATGTGCCCTGTCACTACGCAGATAGATTTAAGTGGTCTGTGACTGTGCAGATGGATTTACGAATTATGTGACTGTGCAGATGGATTTACGAATTATGTGACTGTGCAGATGGACTCACGTGTCACGCCGGAGTGGAGTTCCTCGACAACCAACGAGTGACTGGTGACCTGCGCGTGACGTCATCTCCTCACCCCGAGGTGACGGTGGCCGTGACGACTCCCTGGTCCAGCTGGGAGCAGCTGTCTGCCGCTGGCTCCTACCAGAATGATGGCTGGGGGCAACAGGGAGGTGGGCCATCGCTCTGGTCTCTTCCCTCCATTCTCTGTGCTCTGTGTTCTTTTCTGTGTGTCCACGCTGTTCTTATCTTTGTTGTCTCTGCTCTGTTATCCTCTTGATTGTGTCTGCTCTGTTCTTCTCCTTGTTGTCTCTGATCTGTTCTGTCTTTGTTGCCTCTGTTCTTCTCCTTGCTGTCTGCTTTGTTCTTCGCTTCGTTGTCTCTTGTCTGTTCTTCTCTTGGTTGTCTCTATTCTGTTCTTCTCTTCATTGTCTCTGCTCTTCACTTTGCTGTCTTTGTTTTTTCCTTCTCTTCGTTGTCTGTACCCAGTGCTTCATAATCTCTTATCTTTTTTTCTCATTTTTGTCTCTGATCTGTTCTTCCCCTTGTTGTATCCGTTATGTTCTCATCTTTATTCTGTGTGATCTGGTGTTCTCCTCTATGGTATCTCTGAGCTGTTCTGTACATCAGTGTCTTTGATCTTTTGTCCTTTTCGTTTGTTTATCTTCTGTTCTCATGGGCGTCTTGAACTGCTCTGCTCCTCATTGTCTCTAAGCTGTTCTCAGCGGTGTCTCTGGTCTATTCTCTCCCCTTCGTTCTCTCTGATATGTTATCTTCTGTTAGTGGTCACTGCACTGTGTGTTCTTTATCTCCGGCTTTGCTCTGTAGTCTTCTAACTGTCTGTGGTCAGTGCATTTCTTCAATTAGCTATGCTGTGTGTTTTGCTCTTATGTGCAGGAAAGACTTGTAGCTAGCAACCATGCCGGACAACAAAATGAATCAGTCAGTCTGTCTCCCACTCTGTAATGCAGACTTCCAGAAGTAGTCCATATGCCCGACAACAAACACATCAGTCAGTCTGTCTGCCACTCTGTCATGCAGACACTCAGAAGTAATCCGAATACTGGGATACATCCACATGGTCTGGATTTGTGGGCTGGGGCTCAGCGGATAACACAACTTAGAAACACCTCCCCCCCCCTCCCCAAAGCATTATGACTTCTGAAACTAGCATAATGCACATGTTAAGATCTTTTACTGTAATTATCAATACAGATGGTCGGCAGGAACCAACATGCCAACGTCTTATGAAGGGAGCTGCCTGTTAGATGTCCAGTAAAGTGGACTTTGGCTAGGGTATTGTCTACTCCGTTCATTGTGCCCTCGGTGGCTAGGGTACTGTCTACTCCGTTCATTGTGCCCTCGGTGGCTAGGGTACTGTCTACTCCGTTCATTGTGCCCTCGGTGCCACTGACGATGAGTTCTAACCAAGTAGTGTTGTCTGACAGGTGTCTACCAAGGTGGACCTTGGCCAGGGCTTAGTCTACACCGTCCACTCTACCCTCAGTGCTGCTGACGATGCTGCCACTTCCTTTAGTGCTCATGTGACCACACCCCATGCCGACTGGACCACGCTGGAGGCACGTGGCAGCTTGGATGGAGGCCTGGAGAACTTCAAGAGCTCCGCCTACCTCAGCACCCCTCTGCTGGATTCTGTCAGTGCCTCTGCTAGTGCTCGCTACAGCTCCTTGTTCGACCTGACGGCAGCCGCCACTCTGAACACACCTTTGATGGCGTCAAGGACTGGAAGATAGAGGTAAAGATAAGTTAGCTGTTTCACGGAGATCATTAGATATTGTGGTTAACCTATCTGATTTGCAACAAAATGTGTGTTTTTAGTGGCAACACAAACCGACGACAGTGCTTTCCGCTGTCTGAAAACAGACCTACGGACAGTGAATTACATCATATTGCACTGTTTAGTATTGAGTTGCACTGTACTATTTGTATTGTGCTGTATTGTACTATTTTCTATTTGTGTTGTGCTGTACTACTTTGTACTTGTGTTGTACTGTACTATTTTGTATCATGTTACATTGTTTTGAATCTTGTTTACTGTACTATTCTGCATAATGTTGTGCTCTACTATTTTGTTTTACACACAACGACTTGCATTGAATTCTGTTGTTTAACTTTATCGACACAAAATTGCCGTGTTTGAAATTCCAACTGCTGTACCCGAAACATTACCCAGGTCTTCTCTTTTGTCTTCCCTGTCTGTGTATATTTCTTTTAACCGTCGTCATCTTATCCGATGGATTAGGCCTCACAACCACTTGAGGTGCAAGTGAAACGTGAGAGAGAAAATAAAAACGTATTGTGGTGAGATTCGAACCACGGATCCGATATTTTGTGACTTTCCAATTGTCGAGAGCTCCGCCGACCTCATTAGCCTCCTGCTGCATTCTATCAGAGCCAAGGCCAGGGTCATTGTCCATCGTCACTGACATGGTCATCACACATCTGGGGACACGAAAGACAAGCTCTCATTGTAAGTCAAAGGGATATCCAGCTGCCACAAAGAAACCTGGATGTGCTGTTTTAGGAAAAAGGACAGAAAAAAAAAACAAACTGCCGTTCACTCAAAAGAGATGTCCGATTGCAGATGGTGAATGGGGAACGCGGAGAACAGAAGACGAGTCACGTGACCCTGGGCTGGTCAGGTGACCAAGAGATTGTCATGGACGGCACACTGAGACATAGCAACAGCTGGTACGAGCGCCACCTGCTGACGGATTTCAGCCTTGTCACCCCGTTTGAAGCAGTGCGCTCAACCAGCTGGCTGTTGGAGCACCACTCTTTACAGGGCAAATATGAACAGAAGGTGAGGACAGATGTGAACAGAAGGTGAGGGTAAATATGAACAGAAGGTGAGGACAGATGTGAACAGAAGGTGAGGGTAAATATGAACAGAAGTGAGGGTAAATATGAACAGAAGGTGAGGGCAAATATGAACAGAAGGTGAGGGCAAATATGAACAGAAGGTGAGGCAAATGTGAACAGAAGGTGAGGGCAAACGGAGATAGAATGTGAGAGGTAAATGTGAACAGACAGTCCGAGCAAATAACAACAGAAAACGAGGACAAATATGAACAGAAGATGAGGGCAAATGTGAACCAAGGAAAGAGCTAATGTGAATGGAAGGTGCAGTAAATATGAACAAACAGTCAGAGCAAATGCAAACGGAAAGCAAGGACAAATACAAACATTTCTTTTAGCAAACACGAACAGAAAGTGAGGGCAAATACGAACAACATTCAGAGCACATATAAACACAAAGTGATGACAGTTATGAAAAAGCGCAGTAAGTGGCAAACGCTTTCATTACACAAGTGCTAAAAGTAAGATACATGACCTCCACGAATGAACAGGCGTTATCTGCACACTGTGTAGAACATCGGTAGATATTATACTGAAACAAGGCGTCATGAGTGGGGCTTACATTTCTTTCCTTCACTAGCACGATGAACACTTTTTTCTTCGTTTGCCCCAATTACAACATAAACAAATATATGGTTACGGTCGTTTGAAATGAGCATTCTCTCAGTCATATAAACATACTGACATGGTTTTAGTTTCCGTACTATATTCACGTCCATGACAATGGCGTTTATAGACGAACCTTTGTGTTTACACATTGATGACGTCAGTACAATGCGCTGTTCCTCACGCAGATGACCGGCAGTCTGAACGGCGACAAGCTGGTGGACCTTGACCTTGCCACCGTGGCTGACCTCCCCCAGGTGACCCTGACCCTGAACGAGCCCTACGCCATGCAGTACTCTGCAGCACGCACCAGTGAGGGCGCGGAACTCAACCTGGACTGGAACCGCAACGACCCCGACAGCAACCTGCGCCTCATCTGGCACCTCACCGCCTCCAGCGACTCTGCCATGCTGCAGCATGACTTGGAACTGAAGGTATGCGGCTGCTGTTCTGTGACTCTGGAAGATTGAGTGTTGTAACTCTGGGCTTCTGGACGATAGTGTTGTAATTCTGTGCTTCTGGAAGATAGTGTTGTAACCCTGTGGCTTTGGAAAATAGTGTTGTAACGCTGTGTGTTTCTGGAAGATAGTATTGTAACGCTGTGCTTCTGGAAGATAGTGTTGTAACGCTGTGCTTCTGGAAGATAGTGTTGTAACCCTGTGCTTCTGGAAGATAGTATTGTAACGCTGTGCTTCTGGAAGATAGTGTTGTAACCCTGTGCTTCTGGAAGATAGTGTTGTAATCTGTGCTTCTGGAAGATAATGCTGTAGATTGTGCTTCTGGAAGATAGTGTTGTAACTCTGTGCTTCTGGAAGATAGTGTTGTAATCTGTGCTTCTGGAAGATTGTGTTGTAAACTGTGCTTCTGGAAGATAATGCTGTAGACTGTGCTTCTGGAAGATTGTGTTGTAACCCTGTGGCTCTGGAAGATAGTGTTGTAACCTGTGCTTCTGGAAGATTGAGTGTTGTAACCTGTGCTTTGGTATATATCTGTTGTGCATTTGCCTGCTCTTTTTTTTTTAGTGAGAACAACCAGCTATTTTATACAAGTATATTATAGGTACTTTATAAATATCTGCCCCTCTTTCCTCCTTGGGAAAACTACTAATTTGTTGTTGTTCTTACCACACGTGTTATTGTTGAGAGCATACATGTGCATGTGTGTATGTCATTGTTGGTGTCACTGTGCAGGCCATTCAGCCATCACGCACTATGGGGGCCAAGTACACTCTGACATCCTCTTCACACAAGACTTCCAGCCAAGGAGAGCTGTACTGGGGCAGGGGAAGTAACCACAGAGCGTTCTACACGCTGGATCTCACTGACATCAGCCGTCGTTCCAGCACGAGCTACGAGGGCAAGGTGAAGGTCGGAGTGTTTTCACGTGCAGTTCAGCTAAACGGAGCGGTGTCCCAAAGCCCCGTGTCTCGTCAGATGGACGCCACGGTTCACTGGGATGCTGACCGAGACCTGAACAAACAGGTGGCCCTCAAGACCAGGTGGACGTCCGGCGAAAAAGAACAAGGCTGACGTCATCCTTAACCTTCCTGCCATCAATCAGGTGACTGGGTGTTTTCAGGTCGTTTATGTCTTTGCATCCCTACAAGACGGACAGATAAACTAATCTGTTGCCAGTTATTTTCAGTTTGTCCCTGTCATTGACTCTACAACTCTGAGTGATGAATTTATCTGTCATTACGTCCCAACAACATCGAGTGATAAACCCATCTGCTCCCAGCTCTTTTCACTTCATCACTGTCTTAAGTTCATTGTGCCGCCAAGAGATAAATTCATACGTTGCTACCCTTTTTAATGTGTATCCTTCTTTACCTCTCTGTATTACTGAGTACCCTTATGCTGCTGGTTTCTTTTTGGTTCATTTCTTTCTTCACGTATGTTTTAGTATGATATTGATTTATGAAGAAATGTTTCATGAACTTTTTTATAATACTGTTGTTATTAATAATACGATTTTTCGTGACTTTATATATAAGTGTTCGACTGTCATAGATCACGTACATTTGAACAGAGAAGAAGAGAGCTCGTCAAGGCGACAGCCTGCTGTGGCCCTTTGAGGTCGGCCGGGCTGAAAGCAACATGAACTAAAACAAACTGAATTGAGGAACGTAGACTACAAAGTAGTTTTTTAAGTGACGTGTTCAGAATGTCTGTCTTAAGTCATTCTATAAATAATGTGTGGTCACGTGGTGTGCAGGAGGTGCGCGTGCAGAGCGAGGTGGCAGTGAACCAGGGGGGAAGACACTGCTGGACACCACCACCGCTTTCTCCTACTCCGAGGACTCCAGCAAGGTGCTGACCTTCAGCTCCAAACTTCAAGACACCACAGAGGCCTGGGACACTGGCAGCAACTACACACCCTGCAGCTGACCTTGACCCATCCCCACACACTGACCTCGACGTGTCCATGACCTCTCACCTTGGGACCTCTGAAGACCACTACTCAGCGGCCGTTGACACGTGGTACCTGACGTCACGCCGCCAGCGCAAGAACATGGCTCTGCGTGGAGAGATCGACCAGCTGAAGCAACAGCTCACAATGGAGGTGCGTATATGTAGCAGCCCTAGAACGACGTCAATAAATCAACTGCCAATGGAAAGTTACAGGGGATGAATCCTGTGTCAGATCTGTGATGTTGACATCTCTGAAACACAAAGTAATTCTGGCAGTATTTGCTTAGAATGAATACCTGTTTCTGACTTCAAATGTTGACATCTGTACGTAACGAATAGCCGTGGTGGTGCTTACATAGAGTGAATACGTGTGGCAAGTCTCAGATTTGAGACTGTCTGAACATTTATTAAAATAAGTAATGTTTACTGAGGACGAATACCCACAGGTCTATGGAACATACAGATGACTTTTAAAAAACGACACGTGTCTGCAATGTGGAATAATATAGTCAAGAGAAATAACAAACAAGACGAAAACAAAGCAGTCAGCTATGGTACGCAGAGATGTTCAACTGTTTGGACAGGAAGCAACGTATTTTTTTTGTCATGTTTGTTTGTCTGAAGAATGCCTTAGATGTCGAAACACGCTGTTTGTGTACTACTATTTGTTCGTTCCGTTACTTTGGTGGCATTGTGACTGTTGTCCCCATAACTGTATAGTCTGCAAGGATTAATGTATAATGCCCTCGTGCATAGTAACCATGAAATGGTGTTTTGTTCACAGATGGTGAGTCCGGTGAAGAAGGTGATGATGAAGGGGCAGGTGAGGAGTGTGGAGCTTACTCTCTCAGCCTTACCAACCGCTACGACGATGACGCAGTCATGCAGGCTGACGTCACTTTGGACACCAGCAAACGATCCTTCAGCTTCAAAACCAATTACGATCTGGGTAAGTCAGCAGTTGTTGCTTGTCGTTTAACTCCCGTCAGTGCCACGTATCCTAACTTCATGGAGCGCACTGACCCTTTAGATTCCTTTATCTGTGCCACTGTCACTGACACGTCCTAGCTGTATGTGACTCCATTTCTATACTGTTCCCATTCAAGATTCTTACAGGGTACCCATAATCACTCTTCCATAATAATCACTCTTTAATTACTATATAAAACCCATTATATTATTATAATTACACAATAACCATTCTGTTATTACTATACAGTTCCTATTTCATTGCAAATATATAGAACCCATTTTGTTACCCACACGGTATGCAGTCTATCAATATTAAAAATACTATCCCAGTGTATGATTCACACAGTATCCAGTCTGTCACTGTTGTACAGAACCCCATTCTGAGACTTACACAGTACCCACTCGACTACTACTGTTACAGAGCTACACAACACCCATTCCATTATTGTTATGCAGTATCCATTCTGTACTTTATACAGTACCCAATTTGTAGCTGTTAATGAGTACTTATTTTGTGACTGTCATCCCCTTATTTGCTGGTTCTTCTGTGCTCTCATTCAATCAGTTTAAGCAGAGGCTTTTCAAGCGAAAGAAATCCGACCTCACGTGTTGTTCGAGCGACGCATGTGTTACACACAGTATCCATTCTGTAACTACATACTGTCTCCATTCTATGACTGGTTCAGAGCACCCATTCGATAATTTCTCCAGAACTCATTCTATATCACACAGAACTCTGTGTGACAGTAGCTTGGTATCCACAGCATGACTGTCACTCAGTAGTAATAGTATGATCATCACCCATGATTTATTACATGACTGTCGCAGACCATCCAGAACGCAACCTGATCGTGAAAGCTTTCTACGTCAACGACTCGGCCATCAAGGCGGAAGTGTATCGTGATCACGTGACTAACGTCATCACTGACGCTCTGCTAGCCTTGCATCTGAACACCTCCACCCTCCTCCACTCCCGTCTGCACTGGCGTCCCTCCTCCCTCCCCGAGCTGCAGGTAAGGGAGGGCAGCGTGTGACGGATATACCACCTGACAGGGGTGTGTATGTACATGGAAAAGAAAAAGCCGAAGAAGACCAAGATGATGATATTCATGTAAAACCACACGTTTTATGATTTTTACTGTAACGTGTGTTTACATTTAACACATAATATTTTCGTTTTAAAACAAACCACCATTTTTTTTTAGATACTGAGCATCAGCTTTGGTATATAGTCGTTAGTATTGTGGGTAGCAGGCTCAGAGGTGTGGATTCGAGTTCTGCCGAAGGCCTGTATCAAGCTGGCTTCTACTTAGACTTATTGTGTATGCAGCGGGATCGTATGGGAGGCCAGGAAGACAGCTCGAGGTTTCAGATCTTTGCTGCTGGTACCTATGGCTCTCTGATCAGGATAACATCAAAATATATTTTGAAAGCAAATTTAGAATATAGCAGTCTCCAAAGAAAAGGGAATCTGGTGTCAGCTCCTCCATTACCATTAATCGTCATTAAAAGGTATCACAGAGTCTGTGGCCCTTCATGCCCTGCCCTCATGCTGACCTCGGATCTGATTTCCTCTCCACATATGTGCCCATAGTGGGTTCATGTGTTGAAGTCTTCGTCGTCGACAAGTTCTCTGAGACTGTTGTCACATGGACGAGCCGACACAGCAGTCTCTGTCCATCAATTGATCTCTGCTGGAAAGGTCTGGGGAAGACACACTCTGTAAAGATTATGACAGAAATTTTTCACATACATTTTTGATGGATGATGGAATGTCCAAAATATTATGCATCACGAAAAAAAAGCTTTTACGTAATGTTCATCGGAACATTTGATGTCTTTCTTTATCATCTGTTTTTTTCTTCTTTTAAGATAAACAAAAGATCTGTTGAATTTATGAAAGAAAGTACACTTAAGCAGATCACCACAAATGTTTGGTTTTCCATTTTACAGTGACTGTCTCTTGCTGTACGCTGCTTGATTTTAGTGTCGTAAGGAGCCTGTTAAGACTAGTTCAATTCATGGTATCATCCAGGCACTAAACAAACGTCACAGATGAATGGATCTTGTTCACGTTGTTTGAATCAACCCGCTATTCAGAGTTCATCAAACGTACACCCCCTGTACTGACAAGGTGGTCTTTGTTCTGCAGGACTACACCCTGGTCAAGCTCAATGAGTTCGCAGCACGCAGCAAGGAGAGTGTGAAGAGCGTCAGTGATGCGATACGTGATGAGCTGGCGGTCAGGTATTACCGTAGTGCTGCCGCTCTGGCCGAGGACCTGACCCCCTGGATGGACCTTCTGAACAGCGAGATGAGCGAGGTGGCCCTCCCAGCTGCAGACCCTCAGACGTCAGCTGAACCGCTTCTACCGCCGGAGTCCTTTCCTGCAGAACGCGGGCATTGCCGTGTCTGAACGCTTCCAGGACTTGCAGTAAGTTCTGTAGACTGACAGGCTTCTGATAGTTTTTACTTCAACTCTATGGAATTATATGCATTTTAATGTTCAAGTTTTAATTATCATAGCCCAGCCGACCTCACTGCGCCTTTTTCAGGGATGTGAAACCATACAGAAAAAAATGTCACGTTATGATCAGAAAAAAGGTCGTGGAAAAAAAAACAAACATGCGAAAACAGCTAATGAAATGATAGCTAAACTAGTAACAATCTTTCTGCGCATAGATTTCATCTGTGCTAGGAGAGCCAGGCATTTCCCATAGTTTACTGCCTCCAGATTTAAATAAAACGTCATGAAATAGACAGTAATGAAAATCAGTTGCTACAAAACGCACATTTAAAAGCCAGAGGGGCAAACATGGGCACTGCAGAAAGGAC
>JADBJO010015691.1:0-30000 GCA_016801955.1 Conus betulinus
TCGCGATTATCGGACTTGATCAGTGTCATTAACGCCTTATTTACTTGAAACAAAAACGTAACAGAAAGTTGAAAAAAAAAAGTTAATGTAGGTTTAATTAAGCGCTCTAACGACAGTCGGCATCACTCTGTCTGTCCTTCTTAAAGGGGAAGGAGAAGTTTGGGGCGGATTGAAATTGAGATAGTTGGATGAAGGTGAGCCAGGGGAGAAAGGGGCTGCTGTGGCAGGGAGGGAGGTGGGGATTATGGAGGTGTGACAACGTAACTGTCCCGGAAAGTTTGAGAGGCACTGTTTGACACTTTGGAACGAGGCAGCTTTGTGAGGGGACCAACGAGAAACAGGATGGGGAATATTTTTGAGACAGTTTTTTTTTTTTTTTTTTGACATTTGCATGATCGGCATCAGTACAACAGTTTGTTCTAAGTAGCAGAATTATTCATATCTTTAATTCGCAGAAATTCAGTGTACTGCTCAAGGGGCATCAGAAGAGTTCGGCAAAGAACCAAAACGAAATAACAGACAAGAATAAGAATTAACGGTACAATGCAACAAGCAGAATGACGACGACCCCGATTTCGGCTCGTCTGATTGTACATAGAATCTCCTGAATGAAAAAGCGTAGCGGCTGTTTCAATTTCAGTTCTCAAGCAAGAGCCATGTTCAGTAGTTGTAGTCTTTCAACTCCAGTAGTTAGTAGTTAATTTGGGAAACAATTCTCCCTCTCCACGACGCAATAGTCTCTCGCTTTCTGCACCGCCTCCCCTCCCCCTTCTCGCCTCCCCTCAACCCTCCCCCCCCCCCCCCCCCCCCCCCCCCCCCCCCCCCCCCCCCCCCCCCCCCCACCCTCCCCAAAAAGGCCCAACCCACCTCTTGTTCATTTTCTTTTCACAGTGAGATCCAGCTTATAATCCAAAAGGTTTCCAAGCTATTAGGAGGAAAACAAATGAGAAAAAAAAATCACGAAAAGGCAAGCTACTGAAATTAAGACCTCTCTCTGGGTGTCTTTGTCTTTGTCTGTCTGTCTGTTTGTCTAGTCTGTCTGTCTGTCCTGTCTGCATGTGTCTGCATGTGGGGGTGGTGTGTGTGTGGGGGGGGGGGGGGGGGGGGGCGCGTGCGTGTGCGCGTGCGTGTGAGTAAACATGCCTTCGTGCGTGCGTGTGCGTGTGTACATGTGTGTGTGTTAGTGTGTTAGAAAAACAGTACATAACACCCACCACCAACAATCATCATTCATATCTCAGGTAATGTAACACATGTTCAGAATGCAGTCGAAGAGGACACGAAATTTCAAGAACAAGACACGACATACACCAGCAAGATAAACACAATGAAACGAAATGATATGCAGAGTGCAGTCCTGTCACCAGCATACAACTGCATGACATCATCTTCATCATCTTCACTCACTCACTCACTCACTCACTCACTCAGGCCCATAACTACAGAAGTAGTCGTTGGGGAAACCTGAGGACCGCAGACGCAACCTCCCCTCGCCATCTGTCTCTGTCAGCAGCCGCCGGCAGCAGCTCACGTGTATGGAGTCCGGTCCATTTTTTGATTGATGTTCTCATGCCAGTTCCTCCGCTGTCTTCCTCTCTCTTCTCCCGCCTCGATGGTGCCTTGCATGATTGTTATGGACAGACTGGTGTGTCGAGTGTTGTGCCCAAACCATATCAGCTTGCGTCTCTTCACAGTTGAAAGGAGAGGTTCCTTAGGTCCGGCAAGGTTCTCAGTTCTGCTCCGTACATATTTATTGGCCCTGTACTCTATCCAGGAGATTTGAAGGAGCTTCCTCAGGGCATTTGCTCTCGAAAGCCTGGATCTTCCTTTCAGTTTCAGCCGTCAGTGTCGTCATCTTCATCTCATGATAATGATAATGGGGGGGGGGGGGGGGGGGGGGGGGGGGGGGGGGGGGGGGGGAGGAGTCTAATTTTGTGACCCTTTAGTTCCAAGCCCTCAGGGTGACTGACCTCTGTTTTGATTCCTACTTCATGCCCTCTTCCTGGGGGATGTTCGTGGCCAACTTGTCGGTATCGGGTATGTCATGGTGGAGTAGGGTTGGGGGTGGGGTGTGGGGCGGGATTGGAGGGGGGGGGGGATGAATGACACTGAAGTAATGCTACTAGAAAGAAGAAGGGAATGCAGGAGGGCTAGGGAAGGGGAGGGGGGGGGGGGGGGGGGGGGGGGACGCAGGCAAGATGTGACTTAAAAAAAAACATCCACAAGAAAAGTATCACTTAATTACATGTAAAATATCTTAAACTGGGAAAAACATCATGATTGCTTAAGATGTAATTAATGCCTAAACCACATGCTTTCCATTCCGTAATTACTTTTGGAAATGACTGTCGTTTCCTTGCCACTGTGGAAAGTGTTCAACCCACTATCTTTTTGCTCTTCTTCTCCACCCCCTCCACGATTATTTATCTCTCCATTTCATACGCGCAATAAAGCTTGCAATTGCCCAACTCATGAAAACTTCGCTGCAACTAAGTAGGGAGGGAAAAAAACAACAAACGATGCATTTGTGAAGAAAAAAAAATTCAGAATGAAACTAAAAACACACACACACACTAATGAGGTGCTGCTATCTAATTACACACAGAAATGACACACACACATAAAGCCCAAGATGAATGTCTTAAATTTCTTAAACAAGAAATCAAAATCGCTGGCTGCAATCTTCAAATACAGCGCAGTTAATCGTTATCCATTGGGGCAATATTCTCCCTGCCCCCCCCCCCCCCCCCCCCCCCCCCACTCGTCTTTCCCCTCCCCTTCCACAGTGACCTTTCTACAGACCCCCCAGCCCTCTTTGTCCTTCCCACCCTCACATTCCTTTGCCACTTTGTTTTTCATGTACAGACATTCAGTTTAAAACGCCAAATACTCAGAAGCAGTCAAGGGACAAGAACTAACACACACACACACACACACACACACACACACACACACACACACACACACAGAGAGAAAAAAAAAGCGTGATTAAAGCAAAGCACTTGCTATTGCTGACAGAACAGCATCAACAAACACAATAAACAAACAAAACCAATCCTTAGTATGTCATTGTGCAACAAGACACTTCACACAGTGATGCTATTCTTCAAATCAGCACAGGTAGTGTTTCGTTTGGTAATAAAAATACACAATCAATTTGCAGTCAGATACACTTTGATCGAAAACAAAACAAACAACTAAACGGTGAAGCAGATAGACTTGACCATTGTGCGGTGTGAATCAGCTAGACTGACCATCATACAGTGTGAAGCAGACAGACTGACCATCGGGCAGTGTAAATCAGCTAGACTGACCGTCATACAGTATAAATCAGACAGACTGACCGTCATACAGTGTAAATCAGCTAGACTGACCCGTCATACAGTGTAAATCAGATAGCTTGACCGTCATACAGTGTAAATCAGACAGACTGACCGTCATACAGTGTAAATCAGACAGACTGACCGTCATACAGTGTAAATCAGCTAGACTGACAACCATACAGTGTAAATCAGATAGACTGACCGTCATACAGTGTAAATCATATAGCCTGACCGTCATACAGTGTAAATCAGATAGACTGACAACCATACAGTGTGAAGCAGACAGCCTGACCGTCATACAGTGTAAATCAGCTAGACTAGACAGTGTGACGATGAGACTGACATACAGTGTGAATCAGACAGACTGACCGTCATACAGTGTGAAGCAGACAGACTGACCGTCATACAGTGTGAAAGCAGACAAGCAGACAGACTGACCGTCCATACAGTGTGAGCAGACAGACTGACCGTCACTGACAGACAGACTGACCGTCATACAGTGTGAAGCAGACAGACTGACCGTCATACAGTGTGAAGCAGATAGGAGAACAAAACAATAAAATGTGTAACAATGTTATTGAGAAAAGCAGTAATGTAACACATGTGTGTAAAAACTCGGGGTGAATACTTCAGTGTTGTAAGAAAGGCAGCTATGTCATATAGATGTGTACTACCTTGGGGAACAGACTTGCTGCATATTGAAAAAGGTAACAGGGTCATGTAGGCATGTTATAGATCAGGACAATGAGAATAAAGAGTTGTCACAGTGCGTACACAGTATGAGAAGGGCAACAGTGTCATATAGGTGTGTAGTCACTCGGGACAAAGAGAATGATTGAATGAAGATTTGTCACAGTAATACTGAGAAAGGCAACAATGTGACAAAGGTGTGTCACATTTTAGGATAAAGACTTGCCACCACTTTACTGAGAGAGGTGGGTAAAAACCCAAGGTAAAGACTTGCTGCAGTACTGAAAAAGGCCACATTGTTCTGTAGGGGTGTCATCAAGGTGGCATGAAAACTTTGGAAAGGAGGAAAGAGAGGGGGGCAGAGTGTGCTTTCACAAACATTGTGGACATACATCCCTTCTGCTGCCCCCTACTCTTAACAAAATGTGTGAGATGACTCTTACCCTCCCCCCACCCCCCCCCCCCCCCCCCCCCTGCCCTTCCATCGCCCGCTGTTTTTAAAAAAAAATTTGGAAGTCTGCAGTGATGTCAATCCAAGCTTCCCTCCCCTGTGCAAAACAACTTCCAGTGCTGCTGTATGACTCTGAATAATGAGAACAAAGACTTATCCCAGTATTACTTAGAAAAGCTACTTTCTCATATAGGTGCGTTCAACTCACAATAATGAAAAGAAAGACCTGCTACAGTGTTACGGAGAAAAGCAGCTGTGTCATATAGCACTGTTCCTTGATGTGGGGTACAGAGAATAAAGACTTGTTGCAGTGTGACTTGAGAAAGGCAACAGTGTCGTATAGCGCTGTTCCTTGACCTGGGGTACAGAGAATAAAGACTTGTTGTAGTGTGACTTGAGAAAGGCAACAGTGTCATATAGCGCTGTTCCTTGACCTGGGGCACACAAAAATGAAGACTTGTTGCAGTGTGACTTGAGAAAGGCAACAGTGTCGTATAGCGCTGTTCCTTGACCTGGGGTACAGAGAATAAAGACTTGTTGCAATGTGACTTGAGAAAGGGAACAGTGTCATATAGGGCTGTTTTTTGACCTGGGGCACAAAGAATGAAGAAGACTTGTTGCAGTGTGACTTGAGAAAGGCAACAGTGTCATATAGGGCTGTTTTTTGAACTGGGGCACAGAGAATAAAGACTTGTTGTAGTGTGACTTGAGAAAGGCAACAGTGTCATATAGGGCTGTTTTTTGACCTGGGGCACAGAGAATGAAGACTTGTGCAGTGTGACTTGAGAAAGGCAACAGTGTCATATAGGGCTGTTTTTTGACCTGGGGCACAAGAATGAAGACTTGTTGCAGTGTGACTTGAGAAAGGCAACAGTGTCATATAGGGCCGTTTTTTTGACCTGGGGCACAGAGAATAAAGACTTGTTGTAGTGTGACTTGAGAAAGGCAACAGTTTCATATAGCGCTGTTTTTTTACCTGGGGCACAGAGAATAAAGACTTGTTGTAGTGTGACTTGAGAAGGCAACAGTGTCATATAGGGCTGTTTTTTGACCTGGAGCACAGACAGTAAAGATTTGTTGTAGTGTGACTTGAGAAAGGCAACAGTGTCATATAGGGCTGTTTTTTGACCTGGGGCACAGAGAATAAAGACTTGTTGTAGTGTGACTTGAGAAAGGCAACATTTTCATATAGGGCTGTTTTTTGACCTGGGGCACAGACAATAAAGACTTGTAGTGTGACTTGAGAAAGGCAACAGTGTCATATAGCGCTGTTTTTTTACCTGGGGCACAGACAATAGAGATTTGTTGTAGTGTGACTTGAGAAAGGCAACAGTATCTTATAGGGCTGTTTTTTTTGACCTGGGGCACAGACAATAAGACTTGTTGCAGTGTGACCTGGGAAAGGCAACAACATAGCGTCGGGGCAAAACAAATCAGGATAAAGACAATATTTTGCGCAAGACTGAGAAAAGGACAGTAATATGTAGATGTGCAGTAATTCAGGATAAAGACAGTCTTCTCCTGTAAGACTGAGAAAACTGACAGTATTATATAGATGTGTAATAACTCGCCATAAAGGAATTTTATCTCTATAAGACTGAGAAAGTTGAGTGTTGTGTGTACATGTAATAACTCATGACAAAGAAATTCTTCCACAGCAAGACTGAGAAAGTTGACAGTATTATGTAAAAAAAAGACAGTCTGTTGCATGCCCAGAAAAGGCAAGGTGTCTTATCATCAAGGATAAATACATTCTGAATATGACGATGAAGTCAACAGCATGTTGTAGGAGTGCAACAACTCGGGATAAAGACAATTTGAGGATATGACATGAAATCAACAGTATTATGTAATATTATGTTGATGTGTAATGACTGGGGATGACTTGCGAAGTAGACAGTATTATGTAGGTGTGTAATAAATGAGAATAAAGACATAGCACAGTATAACTAAAGTCAATAGTGTGGTGTGTAACAACTTAAGATACAGACACATGGCAGTTTGACTATACAGATACAACAGTTTCATGTGTTCCAGTTACAGATTGATCCACTCTTGTTCAAATGCTGTTTTCATCAAGTAGAAAACACAAGTTAATTCTTAGACTACCACTGTATTAAGGGTTTCTAAGACTGAGCCAGTTCATGTAGGAAATGTGGAAGGCTAAAGATCCTAAAACCACAACATTTTTTTAAGTAAACAGTGAGAAAGGGAGGAAAATGACGGATCTCTACAGGAATACAAATACAGCATTAAAAAGTGTCAGGGAGAGAAAGGTCGGTTTGGGAAAAGCAATGCTTACCAACGGAACAGTTGACACAAGCTAATCAGGCAGTTTCTGAATTAAACTGGCTGCGAGTGCTGCAGTTGCTGGACTTTTTTTTTTTTTTTTTTTTTTTTTTGATGGGGTTGATACAGGAGAGTGGGGTTTTTATAATCTCTGGAAGCCCCTGTCCCTCTCACCAGTCCACCCCCCCCCCTCCCTCCTGTGATCCATCGACAGTCATTGCCTCCACTCAGTCCACCTCCCCAATGTTACAGTGTCATGGAGCAAGGATGGGCGGAACCTGGGAGACTCCAGTCGCCTGCAGTTCAAAGAGGATGGCAACACCTACAGCCTCACCATCCCCGCCGCCCTCTCCACCGACTCTCGGCACCTACGCCATCAAAGCAACATGTGACAAGGGTTCATCTGTCTGGTCCTGCTCCTTGGTTGTTGCCATGGGCGACAGTGCCACGGACATGGCCAAAGTACAAGCACTGCTGAAATCTGTAGAGTGCTTGAGTAGAGCTTCGCTTCTTTTCTCTGCTTTTCACTGCATTGCCTATTAATTGGCCTAGGGGCGTAGACGTGTGCGGTGGTAGAAAACGATCAGGTGTTTGAAGTGCAGATTTTTGTTTGCTTCTCACTGGTTCCTGGTCATTTTTGTCCATTCATTTATTCATCATTCGTTTGTTTGTTCTTGGTTGCTGTTGCTGTTCCTGGGATGTGTTTTTTTTTTTTTTTTTTTCCGTTTTGGTTTTTTTTTTTAAATGATTTTTTTATTCACTTTGCCTCAGGATTATTCCCACTTGTATTTCCACCCCCTCCCCCCACCCCCCCTCTTTGAAACTGGAGTTTCAGTTTTGTTCGTCTTTGTTGACTTGGGGCGTTTATCTTATCACAACTCCATTCAGATGGAATTTACATGTTATTCATTAGATTTGGTGATACAATGTATCATTCCTTGTTTAGATTGGTATTGCAGTTGATCATTTTGTTTTAATATCATTATAACAGTGTATTATTTATTGTTAAGATTGATATTGCAGTTGATTAATAATTATTCTTTAGGTTGGTATTGCTGTTTATTATTCATTCTTTAAGTTTGTAATAAAATTTGTTACCTATTCTTTAGTTGGTATTGCAACTTATCAATGATTGTTTAGGTTGGTATTACCATTTATTATTCACTCTTTAGGTTGGTATTGTGATTTTATTATTCATTCTTTAAGTAAGTATTTAATTTACTGTTTAGTATTTTGGTTTGCATTGCATTTTGAATATGCATTCTTTAGAGATTTTTGTCACAGTTTTTTTTTAAGTCATCTTTGGCTTGCTTCATCAGTTTAACTATTCATTGTTTAGGTTAGTATTACACTTAAGTAATTATTCTTTAGGTTCGAATTGCAGTTTATCATAAATTCTTCTGGTTATTATTCCAGTTTAGTATGTGGTCTGTAGGTTGATATTACAGGTTCTGATTAATTTTTAAGGTAATATTGCAGTTTATTTAGAAATGCTTTTAGACTGGTATTGCTACATATTATTCATTTTTTTAAGATTAGTAGTGCAGTTTCTTATTCATTCTTTAGGTTAGCATTGCATATTGGTATTCATTCTGTAGGTTGATTTTGCAGTTTATTATTCGTTCTTTGGTTTAGTGTTGCATTTTGATGATTATTCATTGGGTTATATATTGCAATCTATCATTCATTCTTAGGGCTAGTATTGTAGTTTATCATCCATTCTTTAGTTTAGGATTGCTGTTTAGAATTAATTCTTTAGGTTAGCATTGCAATGTATAATTCATACTTTAGGTTAGCATTGCAGTTTATTATTTTTTTTTTTATTAGTATTGCATTTTGTCATTTATTCTTTACTTTGGTATTGCAGTTTATTATTCATTGTATGGGGTAGTATTTCATATTGTTAGTCATTCTGCAGTGATATAGCAGTTTATAGGTAATTGTTAAGACTGGCACTTCAGTTCATTTTTTTTTAGTTTGGTATTGCAATTAATTGTCCATCTTTTAGTTGGTATAGAAGTTGGGAATTCATTCTTTAGTCAAATGTTGTAGTTTATTTTTCATTGTTTAGGTAATCATTGCAATATTTCTTTAGACTGATATTGCAGTTAGTTTTTTATTCTCTGGATTGGGTTTTTTTATTCTCTGGATTGGCATTGCAGTTTACTATTCAGTCTTCAGGTAAGTATTGCAGTGGATTACTCATTCTTTGGGTTGATATTATTGTTAATTATTCTTTTTTGTTGTTGTTGCATTTATCATTATTTTTGGGTTGGTATTGCAGTTTATTGTTCATTCTTTCATTATTCATTTTCAGGATGGCGTTATGGTTCATTATTCATTCTTTTACGCTGGTAATTCAGATAAGAGTTATTCTCTAGATTATGATCGTAGTTCAGAACATGAGTGGAAGTGATCAACACTGTTATATATCTAAATCTGAAGAGAGGCAAGGAGAGAAGTCTGCAGGAAAGAACAAACAAGGACAGCAACTTTTCCTCACAAAGTGAAATAAAGGCACATAACCTATGACCAAATATTTGCTTGTGGTATCCATTCACCTGGCACACATGCAGAAAGAGACTAAGAGAACATTTTGGGTAGGGCTGGGAGAAAGTTGCTCACATGCAGACAAGATGAACATAGTACAAAGAAGAAACGAAAAGTGCTGTCCTTATTTCTTAATTTCACTTTTTTTTGTGTGTTAAAAATGATAATCACCAGTATTTAACAAGAAGACAGGAAATGAAATACTGCCAAGTTAAACAATTTTCAACACAGAGAAATTATGAACAACAGAGTATCCAAGACGACATCATTCTGTCTGTCTCTCTCTCTCTCTCTCTCTCTCTCTCTCTCTCTCTCTCTCTCTCTCTCTCTCTCTCTCTCTTCCCCCTACTCATACAGGCACATTTCATTGAGCCAGAGTGTGTGCAATGGACTGGAATACCACCAACACTAAACATTAGCTTTTGACAAGGAAGTTTGAGGAGAATCCTCTGGAAACAGAAGACAGGGCAGACATTTCAAGCTTCAAGCTTCACCTGTGTCCATTGGTTTGTTTAGGTGGAGGAAAAAGTGTAGTTTAAGTCTAGTGAATGTAATAATTACATACTCAATCAACAATGTCAATACAGGCCCTCAAGCCACCTAATTAATTCTTCTTTGATTTTTTTCCTCAGAAAAGCTACAGGTGATAGTGACTTTATTGTTTCACAATGTATAGAATAGTATAGTATCTTTCTGATTATGTTTGTTTCAAAGATCAGAGTAATCATATTGTGCAAGTAAAGCAACACATTTTTGTTGTTAAGGTGGATTCAGAATAGAGAAACAAAGAAGAAGCAAAGCAATTACTGTATATTTTGATTCAAAGACCCTTCAAAGCATTACTTGGGTTATGTATGGCTTGCCAACATATTATTGTTTTGTCTGATGGAGTTGAAAATGGTAAAGTTTCAAAATGATTTGCTTCATCTTTGCTCCCTATGGCCCACAGAGCTGGGTGGATCAGGGTTTGAAGCTTGCAGGAATCATGGTTTTGAGGTAGGTGATGATCTTAAATTTCATGTATTTTCAGTGAAATGTCAAACTGTGGAAAGTGGTTCTAATGGTAGCTCACCCCATTGAAGTAAACGGCAGTATAATTTTGGCAAGAACTGTCAGCTGCAGAGCATTCAAGGCACATTAGTCTTCCATATGAAACACATCTTCATGCAAGAAATGGAAGATCACATACACAAGGTTCAAGGGCAGACAGTTGAAAATGGAAGAGAAGGGAAAGCTTAGGGGAGGCTGGTGAGAAGGCTGTTAGCATTTTCTTCCCATTGATCACTTTTGCCTCATGTATTAATGCTTTCATGAGGGCTTGATCTGACCAGCTGTGATTTTGATTCTCTATATGCATGTCGGTATGGCAGTAACAATCGAAAACAGTTACTGTAGTGTTAATCTTTAGTGCAACTTGCTCTTTGATTTTATTGAAGCGGAACAAACATAAAAGTTGATTGGTGGAACATCTGGTGTGGTAGGTATGGTTGTAGGATGTTGGAGGTCTGCAAACAACATTTTTTGTATTTCATTTTAAAGGGTATCCATTTTTAGTTGCTTATATGTACATTGTAGTGAGAGAGAGAGAGAGACACAGAGGGAGAGAGAGAGAAACTAAAAAAAATAAGGAAAGTTTGCCGGTTCAAGTGAGGTTTTTTTTTGCTTGTTGGTAAGTGCTGTTTGTTATATATATACTTTA
This sequence comes from Conus betulinus, assembly GCA_016801955.1. Classification (NCBI taxonomy): domain Eukaryota; kingdom Metazoa; phylum Mollusca; class Gastropoda; order Neogastropoda; family Conidae; genus Conus; species Conus betulinus. Next base: position 11,003 of record JADBJO010015691.1, read on the forward strand.
AGTTCACAGGTTAAAAAATGCAGTTTCAGTGAGCCCGCTGCTCCATTTTGAAATTGGACTAATTTGGTTAATAGAAATGCTAATCTCAAGGTATCTTTTTGTGAAACCAAACAGAAAACAAAAGAAACCAAACAGATGTTGGAAGAAGGCTTGGAGACCATTGATCAGTGTGGGCTCCCTGGCAAATACAAGGTCTGGTGTCTGCAGATCATGCTGATACCAAAGCTCCTATGGCCTGTGATGATATATGGCATATGCACCAGCATAGTGGAGGCAATGGAATCCAAAATCAGCAAGTTCACAAGGAAATGGCTTAGTGTCCCACCCTGTCTGACTGACATAGCACTGTACTGTCACCAAGCAAAGCTGAAACTACCACTGAAATCCATCCTGGAAGAATACAAAGCAGGGAAGATCAGACTTCAAAGCATGCTGGAGGACTTAGGAGACGAGGTGGTAGAGGCAATCAAGCCCCAGCTGAAGACAGGCAGAAAATGGAAAGTTCAAGAGGCGATGGATTCTGCAAAGAAAGTCTCAAGATCAGAGAAATAACAGGACACACACAGACCAACAGACAAGGACTGGAGGTGACCAAAACTGAATGGTGGTTAAAGGCCAAAGGAAAAGCCAAAAGAGACATAATGATTCAGGAGATGAGAAAAGAAGAAGACCAAAAAAGACTCCAAAAAGCAGTCCAGCAGAGCCAGCAAAGGCAATGGACAACGTGGGAGAATGCATCCAAAGAAGTCTCACTTGGAATGACATTTGGCACATGGCCCCTCTCAGGATCAGCTTCATTCTCAGATCTGCATATGACCTGCCCTCAAATGCAAACCTGGTGAAGTGGGGAAAAACAGACGATCCTTCATGCCCCCTCTGCCATGAAAAACAAACAGTGGAGCATGTCCTAAGCTCATGTAAAGTAGCTCTGGCTCAAGGAAGGTACACATGGAGGCACAACCAAGTGCTCAAAGTGATTGTACAAGTAGTCTGAGCTAGTACCAACACCACAAAAGGGAAAATCAGGACTCCAAAAGCACCTGCAATATTCTTCATGGCAGGAGGCAGCGAATCATGGCCAAGAACAACAGTGCCACTCGGAACATGCAGGCAGAGTCTGCTGGATGGGGCAGATGACTGGGAGTGCACTGCAGACCTCCCAGAATGGAAGAGTCACCAAGAGATCATCAGCAAGAGTGGCATGAGACCAGACATAGTAGTCCACTCTCAGTCAACCAAGCAGCCGATCATGATCGAGCTCACGGTGCCATATGAGAACAGAATGGAGACAGCTCAAATCTACAAGACTGAAAAGTATGCTGATCTGGCAAACAGCCTGAGGAGAGAAGGCTATCAGGTCAAGTCCTCACTGCAGAAATTGGAGCTAGGGGGTTTGTAGGAACGTCTGCATACAGCCTCATGAAACGGCTCTCAGTTGCAGGGAGGGAAAAAAAACAGAGCCCTGAAAGCAATGGCAGACGCAGCAGAGAGGTGTTCAAGCTGGATCTGGTCAAGGAGGAACAAAAGTGAACTTCATAAGGCTTAACTTTCCTACAAATATCAGGTGTCCCAGTGGCTCAGTGGTTAGTCATTAAGTGGAAAATGAGCATGTCCAGAGGGGCATGGGTTCGAATCCCAGCCATGGCTCATCCCAAGATGGGGGGGGGAAAAAAAGGGGGCAGCAGAGGGACATCTGGAGTCATGAACTAGGTGTGGCCCAACCGCCCCCTAGAGTGTCAGGAGATAAGGGCCGAAACACTTGCTTGAATGGGGCTTCTCTTCTGAGGACTCGCTGCTGCCACGCTGTCCACGTTCTTTGTATTGTGTAGCTCATCTTGATCTGCAGGCTCATGGTAGTTCAGCTGTATTTTGTGAAAGTGATGCAAGTCTTAAGTATGATACATATGATCTCTGATCAATTTTTGACTCTTCTGATCCGCTTCTACCATACTTTCCACTTTTCCATCATGTTAAAAGTACAGAACAAAACTGGTAAAGAAGATTTCTTTTTTCATCAAGAACAGTACAGAAGCAAAAAGCATTTTCTTTCCCCGTTTTACAAGGAATAATTTTTATAGTCTGACAACATCAACAAAATGACAACAAGAAAATGTTGTAATTCTGAATTATTCACAAAGTGTTAAAAAAACAAACAAACAAACAAACAAAAAACTCTTGTATAAAAACAAAATGGAAATGTAGCCTGTCTGACGAAATCATTCTGAATTCCGATTTTTCCTGTGACTGACATAATGGCAAATGTTCTGTGAGTTAACACAGTTACAAACATGCCATCTTGCATACTGTAAAATGAACTTGGGTGTGCTTTTCTTCTTTCTGTCTCCTCGTCTGTTATGAAATCTTTCTCATTTATATTCTTTTTTTTTTTTTTCAAGAAATGAAGACTTAAAAGCCAAGGGAATTTCATTAGTTTAAAAACATTGTAGAGATCTTTGCAGACTCTTATACAGAAAAAAAGAAGAAAAAATTAGTCATCAAATTTCTGTGCTCACAAATCAAGAATGTTCCAATGCCAGTTTTTTTTCCTTTCTTCATGTATAATACTTAGAAATGCAAGTGGTTGAAGTATGGCTACCTATTCAAATAGCACAAATCTTACAAAGCATGTGAAGCGAGTAGAGATGAAACAAGCAAGGCAGCAAATATATCTGTCTGACACATTCACTGTTTAAGTATTTCTGGAATAATTTATGATTTGATAATTTTCACATTCTAACCAAATACAGTGGATGACAAAGTGATGTGTTCTACTGGATGGTTGAATTTTTCACATCAAAAGCATTAACAGAGATGCCCATTTTATAGACGAGTATTCTTCAGCTACATTTAATATCATTGCTGAGGATAGCTGGTGACTAACGCCTTGAGTAGAAACAGATTTTGAGATTGTCATTACCTGTTTTTTTAACACTAATTTTTTTATTTATTTTTTTTTTTTATATGTTTCCCAACTTGAACGTTTCATTTGTGAGTAGAACAAACAACCACTATGGAGCCACTGTGTTCTAGCTCTGTTGATTTCAGAGTTACCCCAGCTGCCCTTCTTTCTTCTGAGCTAAGATATTGTGTCACTGAAAGATAAAAGTAATAGAGATTGTAATGGTCTTTCCTTTTTTTGTTTGTTTGTTTTTACAACATGCTCAGTGACAGGCCAATCAACATGAATCAGGAAACTCAATCCTTCGACCCATTCCAGGACATGAGGATAAACAACAATGTGCCTCACCTTTAAAATACAAATTAGCTTAAAACAATAATCATTTTCAGGTAGCAATTTGACAAATAATACAATATATCAATGGTAAGTTTAACTATACATAAAAGCACTTATTGATTGCATGAAGAAAGGAACAGTGTATTGCCTTCCTACATGCTTATCAGATGAGTGAATATAATGATGGGTGAGTTGGAGATGAGTGAATACCAGGATAGGTGAGCTTTCTAAGTGAAAGAAATTCCAAAACATTGTACTTGTATGTGAACTTAGTAAGTCCCCGCAAGTATTTGGGGTGAGTAAGAAAATGGGTGAGTAGTTAAAATACGATTAAAAGTAGGGTGCACCTTTACACCTTTTTTTGCTTAAACATTTGTGTAAAGCATCTGCAAAATCTTTCATCCTCCACCCTCCACACACATATATGCACATACCTCTCTCCTTTCCCCTTTACTTTTACACCATATTGTATCTTGCAGCGCCTTGTCTTGTCTCTCCCCTTCCATTTCTGATTTCAAGTTAAGCTGTATGCTTGTGGACCCCACTCATGGGTAGGTATAGATGTTAAAAAAAAGCACATTAAGGCATATTTATTATCCTTGTTTATAGAGAATAAAACACATCAACGCATGTTTAAATCCTTTTCAATAGAGATTGTGTGTGTTTTTTTTCATAGTCTCGCAGTCTGATGATCACCACTGTCTGTTGCAGTGACGTGAAGATGACCCCCAGAATTCCTTCTGTACATAATGGATCTCTGGTGAGATGACGCGGATATATTGAATTCATCCAACGACACTCTGCACATTGCCTAGATCTTCTCCTCAGCCACTCTCTGCCATGACTAACTGCACGCCTCACTGCTTTCTTCTCAAGCAAGACACCTTTGCCTTGTTCACACACCTGGTAATGCCTGGGCGCCTTGACTTGATGAAAGCGAGAACCGTGTGGATGCATCCTAGCTACTTTCGACCTGGAGTGTCCATTTTCATACACCAGAGAGCATCAAGAAAATACTATCTGATTCTTGGATTTGGTGAGCGTATGTGGTGGCTGACATCAAGACTGCACTGTAATTTATTCAGAGAACTGGGAGGCCACATTTTGTTGCAACTGGTCAGGTCTCTGCCCAGCTGTTGATGTTGTCTGGAAATTGGCCGTGTCCGATGTGTGTGTGAGTAGCACGTAGATGGTGGTATGTACATGACTGTTTGCAGTTGCATTGTACCTCTTCACTCTTACCACAACCACAACAACTCATTTAGGTGCTTTTGATTTTTTTTTTCTTTTTTTCAAAGTGCTAATTTGTGATTCAAAGTTTTTTCTGCTGTGGTCTGCTATTCAGAAACGTGTATACTGTGTCGAGAAAAAAAAAATTGAAATGATAACTTGAAGACGATTTTAATAGTTTTATTGTCACAACACATTTTCTCTGTTCTTCTCTTTTTCTGTGAGATGCTGTTCCCCTGTGTTGACTCCCTGTGTAAGCTAGGTGTGAACAGGGTCCTTGGCGGGCCCTCCAGCGAGAGCTTCTGGTTGTCTGAGTCTGTCATTGGTACGAGTTGTTACCTCCCTTGTATGACTTGTCTGCCCCTTTGTGGTCCATGAAGCAAGCGAGCAGCTTTGTGTCTTCCAGCGACTCCTTGTTGGTCCATCCCGGAGTGGCCTTACGTTCATTGTGATCCCTCCCGCCCTTTCCAGCCTACTAAGTGAGTTTGTTCATATTGGTCATTCTAATAATAAAGAGACTCCAGTCTGAATCGGCAATGGGATTCCTTATCCTAGGATGCAGAGGGTGTGAGTGTGTGTTTGTGTATGTAATTTTGAGTGTGTACATATGTTAATATGTACAACTGTATATCATGTCTGCAGACACTCGCACACATTCATATTCATGTGTCTGTTCCATATAATTATCTAATACTGCTAGTACTGGTATATGTCATCAGAAGAAGTAGTAGAATATTTAGGTAGTCAGAAATAACAAAGACATAAACACTGGCTTCCAAAGCGAACACAAAGCAGGCTAAACAAAATATGTACATTGCCAAGCGCTGGTGACTAACTGTAGTGTCTTATTTTTATATCATTTAGGGAAGCGGCAGTAATGTCTCAGCTTGTCTGTGAAAATATCCTAAATCTGTAAACAGCTGTTGCGAACCCCAAGGACTACATTGCCTTCAATTTTTACTTGACATTTAGATTTTTTATCAGTAACTAGTACATAAAACAGAAAACTTCAAAGAGAAAATGTTTTCATAACATTCATTACAAAATGTAAGTTTACTGAAATGTTCTTTTGGATTTTTACTATGTTTAAAGTATTCTTTTATTATTTATGTGTATCACTGGCACAAGCAGTATTTGTTTGCATATGCAGGAATCCAGCAGTGAAACATACAAAAGAAAGAGGGGAACTGAATTCAGTGAAATACAGCAAATAAGAGACTGAGAAGCACATAGAAAAACTTTCCATTACAGTGACATCTTTCCGAACTATTGTCGAAATAACAAGACAGTATAGTCGGCAGTCAAGTAATGCTCAGGACAGCATTCATACTTTTTGCCAACACGCCTGACTGAAGAAGAAGCAATTCTCCAGTGTCTGTTGGGGAAGGTCCATGAAAGGTCAGGCCTCTCGTCCACCTGTAGATCCAGATCGAGGCTAGAGTATGTCCAGGAACCAAAACTGAAAACAAAGAAATCAAGATTCCTCATTTTGCCGTCACTGGACAAAGCGGTTCAGCTTTGTAGCATGGTGACACGTAACAGAGCTGAAAGAGAACCAACAGTTCAAATTAACATGTCTGATTTCTTGCTGTAACTAAAAGTCACCTGATGTTACCCTCTATAACTTGATCGAGTCATGTTACACCTGCAGTCCAATTTCAGGTTTTGCACATTCTACAGATGAATTAATGCTGGAAAGCATTTCCAGATCTGGTTGAAAATTTGAGATGTGATGCCGATTTTAAGATTTGACCCTGTGAGTGAGAATTACCACAAAATTCGATCAAAACTGCAAGTTTTTCAGTTTCCAAATTGATCGATTTTTTTTTTTCAAAAGCACATTCTACCTGATAAACATTGATCTATTTGTTCAGAATCCAGTTACTGGGATATAGATTATAATATTAATATCAAAACTCTAAACCATCAACCAGATCAATACAACTATTTCTTTAACAGTTCTCTTCTCTTCCATGTCACCCCCAAGTGGCATTACTCCCAAATCGTTCATTCTGGCTTACCACGCACAGCCACACCAAGTTTTTCTGTTACAGCCCATGCACCAGCAGTGAACAGGGAGAAAACCCTCTAGAGGAGTTGCCGCACTGCTGATGCATCACATCGGTAGAGATCAACGATACCTCTTCTTAGTATATGTAGAGGAAGATACCTCTCTATGAGCTATTTTTGTTCAAGATTTATTTTCTGATCCTCTGTCTACTGCTAATGATACTTTTCTGGCTCATAAAAGAGCACATTCTCATAGTGTGTGCGCGCACGCACGTCTGCACGCTCACACACACACACACACACACACACACACACACACACACAAACACACACACACACACACATGCACAAACACACGCGCGCGCACATGCACAAACAAACAAACACAAACACACACAGTTAGTCAATTTAAACAAGCCAGTCAGGACAACGCGTGTTGTTGCCAACATCAGACCCTACCGCAGGGTGCAGTTGAAGCCCAAGACATTCGGGTCTGGAATCTGGTCACAGAAAGTGTTGAAGGTCACTTGGGGCACCCACATTACATTACCTGACGGGTAGCCCACCGCCAGGTAATGCCCCAAAACGCTCTTTAAACCAGGCGAGTCCCTGCACACACACACACACACACACACACACACACACACACACACACACACACACACACACACACACACACACGCACGCACGCACACACACACACACACACACAGCTGGACATCAGGTCTTTAATTTGAAAGCCCAGCTGATTGAGAAGGGCTTTGATAAAGAGTTGAAAGGAATGACAAATATCGGCGAAGTCACGTTGTCTGTAACCTAGCTGATCGACCGTAGTGGCCATATTAAGACCGTCTGCCATCAAACAGTCCACACACCAAAGATCAGGCCCAAAATCAGTTTCCAAAATATCAAACATCGAATCTACTGAGATGAGTAGCCTGTGTAATTAAACCCCTAAGACAGATAAGTATATTACCGAACTCCAAAGACATGGAACACGTAACAATTGAGAGAACTATATCCGGAGACAAAACATTGAATACGCAATCTTTCGGGTAACTGTGATATCACTATGAGTCCTTAGACGTCAAATATTGAACACACTATCTCCGAGACATTTAGTAGTAATGATCTCTAAACCGATGACACGTCAAAAATATGGCACACACCATCTCCGAGACAACTATAGTTATTTCTAAACTCATGAAATATCAAACAATGAACTCAAAATCTTTGAGATGATTATATTACTAAATTCCTGAAACATCAAAAACGCAATCACTGCTCAAGACAATCATGTTACCAGGCATTAAACATCGAACACACAGTCATGGAGATAATCCTGAAACTAATCCCCTGAGACATTAAACACTGGAAAATCATTGAGACATTTACGTTACCAGACTTCAAACATTGACTACAAGATCATTGAGATAATCTCATTCCTAAACTCTTGAGATATCAAACATTAAACACAGTGTCACCGAGATAGTCATATTTTTAAACTCCTAAGACAACAAACATTGAACACACAATCATTAAGATGATTATATTTCTAAGCTCCTGACACATCGAACACGCAGTCATTGAGGTAACTATATATCACTTAACTCACGAGACACCAAACATTAAACTCGCTATCACTGAAACTAAATTCCCGAGATATCAAACACAGAACACACGATCATAGAAAAAAAAAAAAAAAAATCTGCACTTCCGTGACCCATCATGCTCCGCTCTCGTGGTGACCTCGGTTTTGATCTCCTATGACCGTCCATATCCGTGCTAGTCCGTGACAGAGTCACAAGGCCATGGGAACTGGTCCAGTGGATCAGATATACTTTCCAGAGGAGGACACTTATTCACACTGGCCTCACAACTGTAAGTAATCAGTGTGTTGGAAAGGGGCTTAGGAGGTGGGTGTCATGCGTGTGCGTGTATGATTAGATCAGATGATTAGTAGTAATCACCCCTGAAGTGACTTCACAGCGGCGCAGTGTCTCCTCTGGTAGGATGCCTTCGGCGACTTGGTGTCGAGTGCTTTCCAGTGGGATGCGGTGTTGGGCCGACGGATAGGATGACTATCAGTGTGGCTGAAAGGGGGAGAAGGAGGAGGAGGAGGTGGTGTGAACCGTGTGGGATTCATGCCATTGCAGGAGGGAAAAGGGAAGTGCCGAGACTGGTGGTGGGAAAGAGACAACGGATGAAGGGGGGGGGGGGGGGGGGGGGGGGGGGGTATGCAGAGGGGAAGGGCGAGGGAGTTAGCGTTGAAAGACGAAGAGAAAAATGATTGAAGTAAGTACATCAATAAACTTCCATGACATCATCTCTCTCCCAATTCAACTGTTTGTGCAAACCTGCTTATGTTGGAACCACGTGAAAGAGTAAGACATATTCCGACCGGTCCCTACGACTATAATATAAATACATCCTGATTCAGATCTGCTACGTTTGTTTCGTTTGTTTTTATGGGCCGTGGATGGAATAGGGGTTTAGACTGACCTCCAAACTTTCATGTCCCCCTTCTCTCTACTCTGCCCCCAGCCCCCCCCCCCCCCCCCACCCACCCACCCCACCCCACCCCACCATGCCAGCCGCTCACGTGTTGTACAGCTCAATGTCCGGGGTCCAGATCTGAGAGGCGTCCAGGCGGACGTTGGTGACGTTATGCGCGCGACCTCTGACGGTCAGGTGCTGGTAGGACAGGCGGTGGTCGGTCCACTGCATGGACAGGAAGCCAGCCGTCCTCAGCACGCCGCGGTCCTCGTCCTGCAAGACAGACAGGTCACGTGCACAGTGCGCGTGTACACACAGATCTCTTTCCATCCCCTCACCCCCCCCCCCCCCCCCCCCACACACACACACACCTGTCCACTCCCCAGCGAGTTGTGGTCATGTTGCTCCATGTTGACCGCAGACAGGAAGGAACTGTTTTTAACCCCGTCAGATCAGCCCCCAAATACTTACGTCGTCGGATCCGAAAGACAGAGGAATCAGAAATGTGAAGAATGTTTGACTGGCATGTGATGAAAGACCGTGACGAGGGTACAAGGGCAAATGGAAGGAGGAAAAACAAGAATGGAAAGAGGTATGTAGATTCATTGTCATGCGCATGCGCACGTGCATGCGCGCGCGCGCGCGCGCGCGCACACACACACACACACACACACACACACACACACACACACATGTAAAATGAGAAAGGAATTAGATCTACGTAATTTGGGGGAAAGAAGCTACGCTTTTTTTGTTGTTATTTCACTAACACTTCAATCATAGATATGAGCTAAAGTCGGCTATATCCACAAGCTATCCCCGTAATGAAAGATAGTCTATCGACTTCAGGCTATCCCCGTAATGCAAGATAGTCTATCGACTTCAGGCTATCCCCGTAATGAAAGATAGTCTATTGACTTCAGGCTATCCCCGTAAGGCAAGATAGTCTATCGACTTCAGGCAATCCCCGTAAGCCAAATAGTCTATCGACTTCAGGCTATCCCCGTAATGCAAGATAGTCTATCGACTTCAGGCTATCCCCGTAAGGCAAGGTAGTCTATCGACTTCAGGCTATCCCTGTAATGAAAGATAGTCTATCGACTTAAGGCAATCCCCGTAATGCAAGATAGTCTATCGACTTAAGGCTATCTCCATAATCAAGATAGTCTATTGACTTAGGCTATCCCCGTAAGGCAAGATAGTCTATCGACTTCAGGCTATACCCGTAAGGGAAGATAGTCTATCGATTTCAGGCTATCCCTGTAATGCAAGATAGTCTATCGACTTCAGGCTATCCCCGTAAGGCAAGATAGTCTATCGACCAGGCTATACCCGTAAGGGAAGATAGTCTATCGACTTCAGGCTATCCCCGTAATGCAAGATAGTTTATCGACTTCAGACTATCCCCATAATGCGAGATAGTCTATCGACTTCAGGCTATCCCCGTAAGGCAAGATAGTCTATCGATTTCAGGCTATCCCCGTAATGCGAGATAGTCTATCGACTTATAGAAGTGTTCTGAATTTTTCGTGGGGCTGCTTTCGGTATAGAAATGTGGATATCGCCGATTAATACATTGCCACACCACAGATTAATCATCACAAATTTTGCCAGGCTTGAAACGCATACACAGCACTGCAGCCGGCGAGATGAAAAATTAAGCAAGACAAAAACAAACACAAAACAAAACGAAACAAAACTGCTGTCGCCTGTACAATTTCTTTTACTTTCACTGCGGTCCAGTGCCATACCAGCCATTCTTCTGATAGCAGTATTTTGTGACTTTGTTTCAACTTGTTACCCTCGATGATGACTTCTCGCTTGAAGCCTCTGGCGTCTCTCCGAACTCCTCCTCCCCCCCCCCTCCCCCCACCCCCCCCCCCCCCCCCCCCCCCCCCCCCGCTTCCAAACATCGCTTCTCTTCCCCCCCACCGTTCCAAACACCTCTCTCTCTCTCATATATAAAAGAAGAAAAAAACAGCACTGCATGCCATTTAGATAATAATAATAATAGTAATAATAATAAACTTTTTTTAATTGCTAACAGCCTCGTTTTCATTCAACGCCTGCCTACCTTGCGCTAAGAGATCTAAGCTAAGTGACAAATTCGTTTTCATTGTCCTATTTGTTTGTGTCTTGCCTGAAGAAGACCTAAGAGGTCGAAACGTGTCGTGTTTTGTCTTGTGACTCGCTAGTTCACGTTTCTCTTGGCAGTTCGCTAACATTTATTTAAGATTTTTTTTTTCTTTCTTCTTTTCTTTCTTTCTTTTCTTTTCTTTTCTTTCTTTGGGTTCTTTCTTTTTCTTTCTTTCTTTCTTTCCTTTGTTTTCTTTCTTTTCCTTCTTTATTTTCTAATGTCTTTTCTTTCTTCTTTCTTTCTTTTTTCTTTTTTCTTTTTTTTTTTTCTTTTCTTCTTTCTTTCTTCTTTTCTTTCTTTTTCTGTCTTTCTTTTCTTTCTTTCTTTTCTTTCCTCCTTTCTTTCTTTTCTTTTGTCTTTTCTTTCTTTTCTTCTTCTTTCTTTCCTTCCTTCTTTCCTTCTTTCTCTCTTCTTTCTTTCTCTTTTTCCTTTCTTTCTTCTTCTTTCTTCCTTTCTTTTCTTTCTTTCTTTCTTTTTTGTGTTTGAAGACTCTTCGTGTCCACCCAGCTGTAAACGGACTCCTGATTCAGTTCAGGGAAAGCTAAATGTGGCGGAAGGAATGGGATGGGCCTCGCATTCTATCATGCCGTGCTCCAGGCACGTTGAACCTCTTGACAGTTCGCTGCAGCTACGGTCTTTCAGGATTCAAAAGGAGTGTTTGATGATGCTTGTACATGCTTTGTGCGAACAAAAAAAAAAAACAAAAAACAAACAAACAAAAAAAAAAAAAACCGCCACCACATCGACCAGTGATCGTGCCACAGCACCCTAGACTGTTTCAAGAAGTGAGAGAGACTCACCATGGCCAGGATACGGGAGAGCTCGTAGAGTTGACCTTGACCTCCACGGGTGACCCCGCTCCCCCCTCGCCATCCGGCCTCACCAGACGACTTCCCCTGGACTGCAGGTAGCGCATCACACCTTCCCTTTGATGTGTCGAGCTGCCCTCCACTTCACGTTGCATCTCTTCCAACAAACCAGACCACACAAACAACAGCGAGTCAGAGAATAAGACACCATGTTTCCACCACTCTGCCTGGTAAAAAAACCAGCCTTCCTGCTATCTCTCATTTACTAATCTGAGCAGAGCTAATATGATAAATGTAGCAGTGTTTACGAAACGCTTGTTTATTATCATTCTTTATTATGAAATACTTATATTACGCCTATCCTCGGCTAGAGACCAAGCTCTAAGCGCTTTACAATCCACAGTCGTTTACACAACGGGCTGCCTACCGGGGTAGTGCCGACTGAAGAAGTGCCAGCTGGCGCTTCATTCAGTCGTTTACCGTGTCATCTGGTCAATATCGTTCAATATCGTTCACTGTTTTCTTACCTCCTTCATTCTGTCCATTTATCGAGCAGGGTGCATGCTATGTGTAACGTGTCGTCCATACCAACGGCCAAACTGCCCTTCTCTCTTCCGAAAGTTGGTTATGGGATTTTACGTGTGTTTATAGTCTCATTCGAAGGACTGTATGGGAAATGGAGTCAGAACCATTGTTAACTCCGAGGGAAAAATCTCCTAGTACCAAAGCAGCCTGGCGCGGATTCGAACCCGCAACCCCAGGATCGCCAAGATTACGAGTCCGGCGCTCGAGCACTAAGCTATTCCGGCCCCGGCAACCTATTCTGTCTTGTAATCTTGCATTGCATAGTCCTCTGTCCTTCCCCCCTTCTAAATTTAGTTCCTTTCTTTGCAAAAAATCGATCAGAAACCACTGCTAACATGTTCTAATTCTATTCGTTTATTTTTTCTCTTGCGTTTGCATTGTTTAGTTAATATTCTGAAAGAAGCTGATCACACCACACATACACAACACACACACACACACACACACACACACACACACACACACACACACACACACACACACACACACACAACACACACACACACACACACTCTCTCTCTCTCTCTCTCTCTCTCTCTCTCGCTCTCTCTCTCTCTCTCTCTCACACACACACACACACACACACACACACACACACACACACACACACACACATACACACACACACACACACACACGCGCGCGCGCGCGCGCGCGCGCGTACTCATTATTTTATTTTGTGTTGTTGTGTTTTCTTTTGTTTTTTGTTTTTTGTGTTTTTTTCTTATTTTCAAAGAACACGTACGCCTACATCCAATATGCTTGATTATTCAAGATACAGATATTAATTGCATATTCCCGCACGAAATGGAATCCACCGTGTTAACCAGTCTGAAAACTGTTGTCAAGTCCCCCGAAGCCTTGTCACCTTTACTTCTGCTGGTTTTCTACACCTTCATTTTCTTTAAAGCAAGAAAATAAGGGTCTGCATTGTTTCAAGTCTACAAGTATGAACCCTTGAATGAACCATTTTCTGGCATCATTTAGGTAGATTTTGCCGCAAAATTATAGATTGTAAAGTCATAATCTTTGAAATTAGCACGTGAACTGCTGGGGGTATGAAAATGCACCCTGCACACGAACATTTGTTTGTTTTGTTTTTTTGTTTTTTTAGATACCCCAGTTTTCTTTTCCAACAGTTAGGACTATACATATTGCATAATTAAGAAGGTTGCATATTTCGTGTCATTACTTAACTGCAGTATTCAAGTAACATTTTCCCTTCTCAGAAGCTCTGTGTGTGTGTGTGTGTGTGTGTGTGTGTGTGTGTGTGTGTGCAAGCAATCTGACCTGCAAAGAGCAGCAGAGACAGTGCCAGGAAGAGAGCACGGGCCATTGTGCAAACAGGTCTCAATGTGGGTCTTCTTTCTGCCCAATCACAATATTAAATCTGGAAAAAAAGGAAAGTCATCCTGAAAAAAGAAAAGTCTTGAGAACAACTCTCTCTCTCTCTCTGTCTCTCTGTCTGTCTGTCTGTCTGTCTGTCTGTCTGTCTGTCTGTCTGTCTCTCTCTCTCTCTCTCTCTCTCTCTCTCTCGCGCGCGCGCGCGCGCGCGCGGGCGCGCGTGTGGTCAGTGTCAAGTAATAACTCGCCTTACATTGCTGTTGACAGATCACAGCATTCTCACCTGAGTCAAACATTGTAATGTTGACGATATAGTTCCCAGTGCACGTGACAATGGCGACAGATATGTGAATGTGAATGTTATGAATACAGATGACGTTTTGTGGGGAGATCTACACAAGTCATAATCGCGTTGGCAGTGCGGTAGAGTCAGAAAGCCACAGTAGCCATGATTGTATGTGTAGTGCTGTAATAGACGGCTGTGTTGATTTAAATCCAAGAAAAAAAGTGGACAATATATTGATGAATAAAACAGACACAATGAAAGGCTGTGATTAAATCCAAAGAAAAAAAGTGGACAACATATTGAAAATAAAACGGACGCAATGAAAGGCTGTGATTATTTCAAAGTCAAAGAAAAAAGTGGACAATATATTGATGAACAAAACAGACACAATAAAAGAAAGGCTGTGATGATTTAAAGTCCAAGGGAAAAAAGTGGACAATATATCGATGAATAAAACAGACAAAATGAAAGACTGTGATGATTTAAAAGTCCAAGGGAAAAAAGTGGACAATATATTGATGAATTAAAAAAAAAAAAAAAGAGACAGTGGTGGTGTGTGTGTGACGACAAATGGAACGGGCAGTGGTGGAGATAGCAATACAGACAATTGTGGTGACAATGTGAAGACGATTTTCAATTCGTATGGAAAGAAGGTTTTTTTTTTTTTTTTAAGATGTGCACTGTTTTGGGACTGTAGGCCCCTTATATTTTAAATGGAATATGTAATGGCGACCTTGAAGGTCGTTTCACATATATTTCCAATGTAGAATGCAGTGCAAATGATTATTTTTCTTATGTCAGTAAATGGTTATGAGTTTCTGTATGAACATTTAAAACTTAATGTTATGTAAAAAAAAATTCGATCTGATCATATGCCCCTTGTACTATGTTAGAAAGTTAAGAAATGCAATAGATCAATTCCAATGGTAAAAGTAATCAGCTAATCGTTAAAATACTGCTGGAACAATGATTATGCCCTGAAATTTATTCATATCATGGACCCTCAAGATGTGTGAAAGAGAAGATGGCAGAAGCAGACCTCATCGCTTTGGATGTAAATGAAGCCATATGTAGACGTAAAATGATCATGAAAGAACAAGCTGCCGAACGTTTGAAGAAGAGGGTAGCTTCAAATAACAGTACTCCTAATGATAGCTGGTAGATGTAAAGTATCAAAATGTCAAATGCGCAGTCTGTGAAGAAAATTGTGTTAAACTTGGACTGCAATTCATTCATTGTTTTTTACTAAGTCATGCGGTTCACAGGTGCAGCCAATTTTACAACATGGAGTAGAAGTATGGGCTTTCGAGAAAGGCGCCCTAACTGAAAAGTTCACTTGTATGTCGCGCTGAAGCGCTTCTTGAATGTCATTAGTAGAACACCGAATGATCTGGTTTAAGGTAAACTTGGAAGATATACTATTTATTCAAATTCTTATTTGAAATGTATAAAATACTGGCTCAAACAAAATGGACGACTGCAGGATACCATATAAAGGTTACAGGATGCTGTTGAATATAGACAACAATCGGAAGAGGACTTGGGTTTCCGATGTTCGACAGTGTTTAAATTCTTATGGGTTTGGGTTTGTTTGGGATAACCAAGGTGTTGAAAATATATTAGGATTTCTGGGTTGTTTTAAACAGAGGATTATGGATTGTAGGTGGCATGACTGGCATGACCATGTGTATAATAGTGATAGATTTGCTCAATAGAAACTCTGTACACACACACACACACACACACACACACACACACACACACACACAGATATATATATATATATATATATATATATATATATATAGATAGATAGATAGATAGATACATATGTATGTATGTATTGGAGCCAGGTATTAACATCAAGATGAAGAGACCTATCAAGTGTGCACTGACAACATTCAGATTTGGTGGGTGTGTCTGACATTGTGTGTCATCACTTCAAGTATAGCCATGTTGTTGAAAATGATCTGACATGTCGACTATACAACAGAGCAAGAGAATATGAAATGCATTTTTGGGTTTTGCTGTCCTGCTCATTTAAGAACAAAACCTTTCCAATCCAAACATTGCACAGAACCGTGTCACTTCAGGCTCATTTTCTTATTGTCGACAAGTAATGAGAACGAACTGTTGACTTTAGCTAGGTATGTTTACGAAGCGAACAAGAGAACGCGGTCTGTAATGTATTGACGTTGTTTATTTTCATTTTATTATTATAATTTTCTTTTAAATATACGTACAGTTTTTTTATCATTTCATTTTGATGCGTAGTCATGACATATGGTACATTTACGAAACCCCCTTCAGTATGGGACTTTGGCGTTAATCTGAATAAAGACTCGCTTTCACATTCACGGTCGCATTCTCTCTCTCTCTCTCTCTCTCTCTCTCTCTCTCTCTCTCTCTCTCACTCACACACACACACACACACACACACACACACACACACACACACACACACACACTTACATACACACACGCGCGTGCGCGCGTACGTGACATTTATTTCCGCATCACATACCAAGACTAGGGAAGCAACGTCTTTATCAGTATCGGACAAGAAGAAATACAACCAAAGGATAACAAAGGAGACGCTGTTAAAAAAGAGAGAGAGAGAGAGAGAGAGAGAGAGAGAGAGAGAGAGAGAGACAGACAGACAGACAGACAGACAGACAGAGACAGAGAGACAGACAGGCAAGCAAGCAAGTAAGCAAGCAGACAGAGTGGGATAAGAGAGAGAGAGAGAGAGAGAGAGAGAGAGAGAGAGAGAGAGAGAGAGGGGGGGGGGGGAGGCTGACAGACAGACAATGATGATGACAATGATTGCCTATTTTAAAACGGTAAAAGTGTCGGTTTGTTAGTTTGTTTGTTGTTTGTTTCATACCTGCTATTACTAATCTGCGAAGCTAGTACTAAATGATCACAAAACGTATGCATCAAAACATGCCTACACAAACAAACACAACAACAACAACCCAACCAAACCAACAATAACAACCAACACGAAGAAGCAGGTACTGACATCAACAGTGAAATAAGCAAATGAAAAAAACAAACAAACAACAAAAAAACGAACAAACAAAAAAAAAAAAAACAAACAAACATAGTTTGGTGCCAACAGATAGACAGAGACAAAAGAGGTGTGATACAAGATCGTGAAGTTCAGTACCTGCTTTGTTTTCTGTGTGTCGTCCACACTGTGAACTGAAACAGTCCCTCACAAGAACCACGCACTCGGCATTTAGCAGCTCCCTGCCTTTATACTCCCTCCCTCGATCCTCTCTTCCTGCCAACACGCCCCCCCCCCCCCCCCCCCCCCCCACTCCCACCCCCTACCCACTCCTCCCTCCTTTCTCCCCTCTGCCTGCTCCTCCCCCTCTCCCCCTCCTCTCTCCCTCTGGCACTCTTCCCCTCACAGCACGTATAGTGCGGAGGGGGAAACAAAAAAAAGGTTTGGCTCGATGCCATGGTGTCAGCTGGTTCCGTGGTAAATGGTAGTGCGCCAAGATAGCAGCTTGGCGTTGCGGATCCGAATCCCGGCGGCGCCGAACACGAAAAGCTGCCCATCTGAACATGTAGTCGTTCTGGTGGTACTGGTGTGTAGTTAGAAAGGTCCCCTATCCCCGCTCTGCCGAGAAAGAAAGACCTTCCACCCCCGTCTGTTGTGTCACTTGTGGTACGTGTGAACGTTCAACACTGACATAGTCTAAATGCAAAAAAAAAACAAACAAAAAAAAACAAACACACAAACAAACAAAAAGCAACGACAACAATAACAACAAAACCAGCCTGTCAACCCACACGGTCTTCCCACTGACTGTCAAGCCCTTCGTCAGAATCTTACGTCCAGCCAGACGGACTAGGTCCTCCGGGACTCCAGAAGGGAGCTTCAAATACCGGGCTCTGAAACGAACCTGGTGCTGCAGTGGATCCCCTCCTGCTGTGGTGTCACGGGCAATGATGAAGCCGACAAACTCTCCAAGTGAGGCAGTGAACAGGAGCAAACTGCCCACCAAATATCATGTGGAGAAGTTAAGCCACCTCCTTAAAAGCCACTTTTAAAAAAACACATGGAGACAGCGTCCAGGGACAGGAGCTGAAGAAGATGGCATCTACCAGTTGGATGGGGAGGGGGGGAGGGGGGGAGGGGGGGGGGGGGGCAGCAGGTCACCATCTTCAGACTGAGAACAGGACATTGTCCTAGTGCATCTCTGCAGACAGACAATACCTCACACAGGCGACAGCCCCCATTCTCCAACCGGGGGACCTGGGGGAGAAGCTGTGGGGACCTGGGGGAGAAGCTGTGTGGAGACCTGGGGGAGAAGCTGTGGGGACCTGGGGGAGAAGCTGTGGGGACCTGGGGAGAAGCTGTGGAGACCTGGGGGGAGAAGCTGTGGGGGACCTGGGGAGAAGCTGTGGGGGACGTGAGGGAGAAGCTGTGGGGACGTGAGGGAGAAGCTGTGGGGACGTGAGGGAGAAGCTGTGGGGACCTGGGGGAGAAGCTGTGGGGACGTGAGGTAGAAGCTGTAGGGACCTGGGGGAGAAGCTGTGGAGACCTGGGGGAGAAGCTGTGGGGACGTGAGGGGAGAAGCTGTGGGGACGTGAGGGAGAGAAAGGACCTGGGGGGACCTGGGGGAGAAGCTGGGGGGGACCTAGGGAGAAGCTGCGGGGACCTGGGGGAGAAGCTGTGGGGACCTGGGGGAGAAGCTGTGTGGGGACGTGAGGGAGAAGCTGTGGGACCTGGGAGGAGAAGCTGTGGGGACCTGGGGGGAGAAGCTGTGGGGACGTGAGGGAGAAGCTGTGGGGACTGGGGGAGAAGCTGTGGGGACGTGAGGGAGAAGCTGTGGGGACTGGGAGGGAGAA
>JADBJO010015691.1:35000-42951 GCA_016801955.1 Conus betulinus
CAGTGTAAGATCAGCAATCGATTCTTTCCACGGTTTAAAACTATTCAAAAACTATTCATCAGTTTTATTAAGACTGGTCAAGATTTATAGGTTAAGCAAATAGGTTGATAAGAAATCAATCAATCAGCTGATCAGTCGACCAGGTTATTTATCAGTCACTCGGAGACCCGTTCATTCACCGTGTGATGTGTGACGAATTTTGCCCGTCGTTTTCCTTTGTAGCTACGTTAATCGGTTCATGTTGCCTTTACCGACGAAAAACTAAAGCGAGGGCCCTTCATTTTGAGTGGCCATTTTTTTAATGAACTGAAAGGCTTGCGGGCTGCAAGATCCCTCTTGACAGGATTTCCGTGCTTGATCCTTTGTCTGACTTATTTTCTCCAAAGTAGAATTAAATCAAAACTATGAAGAGAAAAGAAATATATGTTGCAAGTAATTCGTGTTGTACCATCGTCATCTGCGCAAGAGCATTTTTTTCTGTTAAATATTACAGCTCAAGTATTGGATTCCAGTGGCATTTTGTGCTCTCGTAGCATTTAAGAACATTGGCGATGTTAACTGCATTTATATACGCTCCACGGATCTTTGACGCCAAGAGGTCTTTACTGTAGAGAGGAGAGGGATACGAAAGGAAATCCCCTTAATTCACAGTATTATTTGTGATCACGCCCTCTTCGTCCTTCACTTTCTGATAATATCCTCATTGGTCTTTATCACATTGGGCCTCATCTGTCCTTTCCTGGCAACTTCTTCATCTTTTTCTCACCGTGTCTTCATCCGTCATCCCCACCCACCCCCACCCCGCACCCCCCGCACCTTATGTTCATTTAACTTCTCCCATTTTTGTGTGCCTGTGAGGTCCTCATTCGTCCTTTCCTCCCTCAGCATGTCTTCCGTTCTTTTCTTCCTCTTCATGTTCTCAGCCGCCATGTTCTGTCTTAATCATCGTGTTGTCGCGGTCTGTGATTGTCTTCCTCGTGATGTCGTCGTCTTGTGGGCGGTCTGTCATTGTCTTTCTCGCGATGTCGTCAATTATTTTTCTTGCCATTGGCCGTACCGGGACTGTCCACTGTGTACACTTGTTTGGAGAGGTGCCTTCTGGCGTCATCAAGCCTGTCTGCTTTATTTTTTTCATAGTCGTTGAGATAGGTACATTGGTCATACCAGGACTGTATACTTTATTTTTTTTTATAGACGTTGAGATAGGTATACATTGGTCATACCAGGGCTGTCTACTTTATTTTTTAAGACGTTGAGCTAAGTACATTAGTCACATCAATCCTGTCTACTTTATTTTTTTTTTGATAGTCGCTGAGAGAGGTACATTGGTCATATCAGGGCTGTCTACTTTATTCTTTTTAATTATAATCGTTGAGATCAGGGCTGTCTACTTTATTCTTTTTAATTATAATCGTTGAGATAGGTGCATTAGTCGCATCAAGCCTGCTGCTGTATTTTTTCAAAATAGTTGTTGAGATAGGTACTTTGGTCACATCACGGTTGTCTATTCTTTTATACTTGTGTGGACAGGTACATTCAGGTGTAATGTCCACATGCACTAAAATCCACGTACGTGACGGACAGGAATAACTATTTCAGATTGTATGTGTTTGGGGAGTGGGGGGGGGGGGGGGGTGAAGCACGGGGAAGGAGGAGAAAGAGATGGGGGGGGGGGGGGGGGGGGGGGGGGGGGGGGGGGCGCTATATAACATTGCAACGTATACTACCGGAACAGCACGTTACGATGGGCAGCTGAAATGACAATTTATATGTCGGTCGGAACATCAAACTGTGAACGTGGTGCTTTACAATGGGATCAACCAGGTACCATGTGCTTTCTCTGTTGGACATCCGTGTACATCCGGCAGCATGCTATTTTCTCCTTCAGGTGGTGGCTATCCGTGCACACCTGGAACTATGTAGCTATCTCCATAAGATGTAGAATATCCGTGTGGCACTATATAGCTTTCTCCGTAAGATGTAGAATATCCGTGTGGCACTATGTAGCTTTCTCCGTAAGATGTAGAATATCCGTGTGGCACTGTGTAGCTATCTCCGTAAGATGTAGAATATCCGTGCACACATGACACTATGTAGCTATCTCCGTAAGAACGACAGCCCCCATGGACTCGCCGATACCGGTGACCCCGACGGAACCAAACCAAGGCCACACACGTGGAGAGGACATCGAAACTGAGGTCACCATGAGAGCAGGGCATGAAGGGCCACAGAATTTGAGACATTTTTTTAATGCTGATCGATGGCAATGAGGATGATGACGATTAAGATGATGCTACGGATTTCCATTTCGGTCTGAGACTACATGACAGGGCTGTACTCTACGCTTCCTTTCATAATATATCCCGGCGTCAACCAGGCCCGAGAGATACAGACACCTGCAGTGTTGGTCAGGAAATTTGAGCAACACTCTCAGAAACGCATCCATTAAGTGGATGAAACTCGACTGTGTGGTCCCAGTCTTCCCAACTGAGTCCGCAGCAAACTCAACTCTGGGTAGGAGCCGGTCGGGGCAGAGAAAAACTCACATGACTCTGATGGGATCCCAGCCAGGAGTCCGCGAGGCTAACCACTTCACCACGGCGGCTGGTCTATGTTACTTTCTCCATAGAGTGTGGAATATCCGCGCGCACATGGCACCATGTTATTTTTCTCTGCAACGTGTCGGATATATATGAGCGCTTACTGGCATTCGTGTTGCTTTTGCTGTTAGGTGTAGGAACTCCGTGCACGACTAGCAACATGTTACTTAATCCGTAAATCCGTAGTGTGTAGTATGTCCGTGGTGTGATATGATATGCGTGCGTATGTGGCACCATGCTACTTTCATCGTAAAGTGTAGACTACCCAGTGCACGCCTGGTACTATGTTAGTTTCTCTGTAAGGTGTAGTATGTCATGTCCATGCCTGGCACTGTGTTAGTTTCTCTGTAAGGTGTAGTATGTCTTGTCCATGCCTGGCACTGTGTTAGTTTCTCTGTAAGGTGTAGTATGTCTTGTCCCATGCCTGGCACTGTGTCAGTTTCTCTGTAAGGTGTAGTATGTCTTGTCCATGCCTGGCACTGTGTCAGTTTCTCTGTAAGGTGTAGTATGTCTTGTCCATGCCTGGCACTGTGTCAGTTCTCTGTAAGGTGTAGTATGTCTTGTCCACGCCTGGCACTGTGTCAGTTTCTCTGTAAGGTGTAGTATGTCTTGTCCATGCCTGGCACTGTCACTTTCTCTGTAAGGTGTAGTATGTCTTGTCCATGCCTGGCACTGTGTCAGTTTCTCTGTAAGGTGTAGTATGTCTTGTCCATGCCTGGCACTGTCAGTTTCTCTGTAAGGTGTAGTATGTCTTGCCCATGCCTGGCACTGTCAGTTTCTCTGTAAGGTGTAGTATGTCTTGTCCATGCCTGGCACTGTGTCAGTTTCTCTGTAAGGTGTAGTACGTCTTGTCCATGCACTGGCACTGTCAGTTTCTCTGTAAGGTGTAGTATGTCTTGTCCATGCCTGGCACTGTGTCACTTTCTCTGTAAGGTGTATGTCTTGTCCACGCCTGGCACTGTGTCAGTTTCTCTGTAAGGTGTATGTCTTGTCCATGCCTGGCACTGTGTCACTTTCTCTGTAAGGGTGTAGTATGTCTTGTCCATGCCTGGCACTGTGTCACTTTCTCTGTAAGGTGTAGTATGTCTTGTCCATGCCTGGCACTGTGTCAGTTTCTCTGTAAGGTGTATGTCTTGTCCATGCCTGGCACTGTGTCACTTTCTCTGTAAGGTGTAGTATGTCTTGTCCATGCCTGGCACTGTGTCACTTTCTCTGTAAGGTGTAGTATGTCTTGTCCATGCCTGGCACTGTGTCAGTTTCTCTGTAAGGTGTAGTATGTCTTGTCCATGCCTGGCACTGTGTGTCAGTTTCTCTGTAAGGTGTAGTATGTCTTGTCCATGCCTGGCACTGTCAGTTTCTCTGTAAGGTGTAGTATGTCTTGTCCATGCCTGGCACTGTGTCAGTTTCTCTGTAAGGGTGTAGTATGTCTTGACCATGCCTGGCACTGTCAGTTTCTCTGTAAGGTGTAGTATGTCTTGTCCATGCCTGGCACTGTCACTTTCTCTGTAAGGTGTAGTATGTCTTGTCCATGCCTGGCACTGTGTCAGTTTCTCTGTAAGGTGTAGTATGTCTTGTCCATGCCTGGCACTGTCAGTTTCTCTGTAAGGTGTGTAGTCTTGTCCTTGTCCATGTAAGGTTGCCTGGCACTGTCAGTTTCTCTGTAACTTGAGCACTGTGTCACTTTCTCTGTAAGGTGTAGTATGTCTTGTCCATGCCTGGCACTGTGTCATGTCTTTGCCTGGCACTGTGTTCTGTAAGGTGTAGTATGTCTTGTCCATGCCTGGCACTGTGTCACTTTCTCTGTAAGGTGTGGTATGTCTGTCCATGCCTGGCACCATGTGTGTCACTTTTCTCTGTAAGGTGTCCAGTGGCATGTCTTGTCCTGGCATGCCTGTGTCAGTTTCTCTGTAAGGTGTAGTTTTGTGTAGTTTCTCTTGCCATGCCTGGCACTGTGTCAGTTTCTCTGTAGGTGTAGTATGTCTTGTCCATGCCTGGCACTGTGTCAGTTTCTCTGTAAGGTGTAGTATGTCTTGTCCATGCCTGGCACTGTGTCAGTTTTCTCTGTAAGGTGTAGTATGTCTTGACCATGCCTGGCACTGTCAGTTTCTCTGTAAGGTAGTATGTCTTGTCCATGCCTGGCACTGTCAGTTTCATGTAACTGTCTCTGTAAGGTGTAGTATGTCTTGTCCATGCCTGGCACTGTGTCAGTTTCTCTGTAAGGTGTAGTATGTCTTGTCCATGCTGGCACTGTGTCAGTTTCTCTGTAAGGTGTAGTATGTCTTGTCCATACCTGGCACTGTCAGTTTCTCTGTAACTTGAGTGTAAGGTGTAGTATGTCTTGTCCATGCCTGGCACTGTGTCACTTTCTCTGTAAGGTGTAGTATGTCATGT
Organism: Conus betulinus; assembly: GCA_016801955.1. Taxonomy (NCBI): domain Eukaryota; kingdom Metazoa; phylum Mollusca; class Gastropoda; order Neogastropoda; family Conidae; genus Conus; species Conus betulinus. The sequence goes on from JADBJO010015691.1 coordinate 39,992, forward strand.
CCATGCCTGGCACTGTGTCACTTTCTCTGTAAGGTGTAGTATGTCTTTGTCCATGCCTGGCACTGTGTCACTTTCTCTGTAAGGTGTGGTATTGTGTCTTGTCCATGCCTGGCACTGTGTCAGTTTCTCTGTAAGGTGTAGTATGTCTTGTCCATGCTGGCACTGTGTCAGTTTCTCTGTAAGGTGTAGTATGTCTGTCCATGCCTGGCACTGTGTCAGTTCTCTGTAAGGTGTAGTATGTCTTGTCCATGCCTGGCACTGTCACTTTCTCTGTAAGGTGTAGTATGTCTTGTCCATGCCTGGCACTGTCAGTTTCTCTGTAAGGTGTAGTATGTCTTGTCCATGCCTGGCACTGTCAGTTCTCTGTAAGGTGTAGTATGTCTTGTCCATGCCTGGCACTGTGTGTCACTTTCTCTGTAAGTGTAGTATGTCTTGTCCATGCCTGGCACTGTGTAGTTTCTCTGTAAGGTGTAGTATGTCTTGTCCATGCCTGGCACTGTCCGTTTTCTCTCTGCAAGGTGTAGTATGTCTTGTCCATGTCATGCCTGGCACTGTGTCAGTTTCTCTGTAAGGTGTAGTATGTCTTGTCCACGCCTGGCACTGTGTCAGTTTCTCTGTAAGGTGTAGTATGTCTTGTCCATGCCTGGCACTGTGTCAGTTTCTCTGTAAGGTGTAGTATGTCTTGTCCAGCCTGGTGTCAGTTTCTCTGTAAGGTGTAGTATACCTTGTCCATGCCTGGCACTGTAGTATCAGGCCTGGCACTGTGTCAGTCTCTGTAAGGTGTAGTATGTCTTGTCCATGCCTGGCACTGTGTCAGTTTCTCTGTAAGGTGTAGTAGTATGTCTTGTCCATGCCTGGCACAGTTTCTCTGTAAGGTGTATATGTCTTGTTTCACTCAGTTTCTCTGTAAGGTGTAGTAGTATGTCCTTTGTGTCCATGCCTGGCACTGTGTCAGTTTCTCTGTAAGGTGTAGTATGTCTTGTCCATGCCTGGCACTGTGTCAGTTTCTCTGTAAGGTGTAGTATGTCTTGTCCATGCCTGGCACTGTGTCAGTTTCTCTGTAAGGTGTAGTATGTCTTGTCCATGCCTGGCACTGTGTCAGTTTCTCTGTAAGGTGTAGTATGTCTTGTCCATGCCTGGCACTGTGTCAGTTTCTCTGTAAGGGTAGTATACCTTGTCCATGCCTGGCACTGTGTCAGTTTCTCTGTAAGGTGTAGTATCCCTTGTTCACGGCTGGCACTGTGTCAGTTTCTCTGTAAGGTGTAGTATACCTTGTCCATGCCTGGCACTGTGTCAGTTTCTCTGTAAGGTGTAGTATGTCTTGTCCCATGCCCTGGCACTGTGTCAGTTTCTCTGTAAGGTGTAGTATGTCTTGTCCATGCCTGGCACTGTGTCAGTTTCTCTGTAAGGTGTAGTATGTCTTGTCCACGCCTGGCACTGTGTCAGTTTTCTCTGTAAGGTGTAGTATGTCCCTTGTCCATGCCTGGCACTGTGTCAGTTTCTCTGTAAGGTGTAGTATGTCTTGTCCACGCCTGGCACTGTGTCAGTTTTCTCTGTAAGGTGTAGTATGTCTTGTCCATGCCTGGCACTGTGTCAGTTTCTCTGTAAGGTGTAGTATGTCTTGTCCACGCCTGGCACTGTGTCAGTTTCTCTGTAAGGTGTAGTATGTCTTGTCCACGCCTGGCACTGTGTCAGTTTCTCTGTAAAGGTGTAGTATGTCTTGTCCACGCCTGGCACTGTGTCAGTTTCTCTGTAAGGTGTATGTATGTCCCTTGTCCATGCCTGGCACTGTGTCAGTTTCTCTGTAAGGTGTAGTATGTCTTGTCCACGCCTGGCACTGTGTCAGTTTCTCTGTAAGGTGTAGTATGTCTTGTCCACGCCTGGCACTGTGTCAGTTTCTCTGTAAGGGTGTAGTATGTCTTGTCCACGCCTGGCACTGTGTCAGTTTCTCTGTAAGGTGTAGTATGTCTTGTCCATGCCTGGCACTGTGTCAGTTTCTCTGTAAGGTGTAGTATGTCTTGTCCATGCTGGCACTGTGTCAGTTTCTCTGTAAGGTGTAGTATGTCTTGTCCACGCCTGGCACTGTGTCATTTTCTCTGTCCAAAGGTGTAGTCTGTAAGGTGTGTTCTTCCATGCCTGGCACTGTGTCAGTTTCTCTGTAAGGTGTAGTATGTCTTGTCCACGCCTGGCACTGTGTCAGTTTCTCTGTAAGGTGTAGTATGTCTTGTCCATGCCTGGCACTGTCAGTTTCTCTGTAAGGTGTAGTATGTCTTGTCCATGCCTGGCACTGTCAGTTTCTCTGTAAGGTGTAGTATGTCTTGTCCATGCCTGGCACTGTGTCAGTTTCTCTGTAAGGTGTAGTATGTCTTGTCCATGCCTGGCACTGTGTCAGTTTCTCTGTAAGGTGTAGTATGTCTTGTCCATGCCTGGCACTGTGTCATTTTCTCTGTAAGGTGTAGTATGTCTTGTCCATGCCTGGCACTGTCAGTTTCTCTGTAAGGTGTAGTATGTCTTGTCCATGCCTGGCACTGTGTCAGTATGTTCTCTGTACTGGTGTAGTATGTCTTGTCCATGCCTGGCACTGTTAATTTCTCTGTCAGATGTAGTACACTTTGTCAACGCCTGGTATTATGTCACTTCTCCGTAAGGTGTAAAGATATCCATGCAACCAGGCACCAGCTAATTGTCCTCTCTGATCTTGAAGACCCGATAAAAAGGCGGCGGGTTTGTGTGTTGTTGTTGTTTTTGTTGTGTGATGTGTGCGCGCGCGCGCGTGAGTGCGGGTCGTGTGTATGTGTGTGCGCGTGGGCGTGAGGTGTGTGGGTGTATGTGTGTGGGGGGGGGGGGGGGGGAGGGGGGGCGGGCTTCGAAACCTGGAATATCTTGGACAAATAACCCCCAGGATCAGCTGTCTGTAACGTGATTTAGTCGCCGTAGGCTTGTTGTAATCCCAGCCGAGC
>JADBJO010015692.1:0-10000 GCA_016801955.1 Conus betulinus
CATGTTTACAATACCTAAAAAAGAAGACGTAGATGTGTGTAAATACACAAGTGTAGAAGAAAACATACTAAAATTGATTAATGAAAAGAAACAATAACACACACACACCACACACACACACAACACACACACACACACACACACACACACACACACACAAACTGTGTCGTTGATATATACTTGAATAAATTCAATAATGCTTTAAAGAAAAAAAAGAAAGAAAAGAAAAGAAAAAAACAAAAAGCAAAAACAAATCAAGACTGCTACTTCAAAGATAATATTCAGGAGTTCCACGCATCTTGATCAAGTGGCACCGTTAACAAACAAGCCTGTAATGATCACATCCGCTGTCACAAATAAAGATGTGAAAAGTAGATGAGACAAGGGTTAATGATAATTATTTAAGTGACATTTCGTTGCTGAGCCTACAAAAATACACACGTAAGCAGAGAGAGAGAGAGAGAGAGAAAGAGGAGAGAGAGAGAGAGAGGAGAGAGAGAGAGAGAACACTTTTTCGGGTTACTGTTCAATCCTTTAAAGGGACCCCCCCCCCCCCACCCCCAAAAAGGCGACGTTTTGAAGCACTCTAATGATACTTTAAAACATTTCTTGAATGTTCCGAAATAAGACTACAAAAATAGGAATGAATCAACCAGTCCATTATATATATATATATATATATATATATATATATATATATATATATATATATATGCTGTGTGTGAGCCTGTGTGTGTGTGTGTGTGTGTGTGTGTGTGTGGTGTGTGTGTGTGTGTGTGTGTGTGTGTGTGTGTGTGTGTGTGTGTGTGTGAGTGCATGTGTTGATTTTAGGTACCATCAAAGTGTTTCAGTTCTACAGAGCTCATTTCCTTTCTATTTCCAAATTTTCAATCCATTCTACATTACAAATTGCTGTAATGCTCGATTGGACTATAAACGACACTTTTTCTTCTTTTTTTAACGGGGGGGGGGGGGGGGGGGGGGTCTCTTCTCCCTTGCTCCTATTGTGCTATTACTTCCACGCCATATATTTCGGCATCCTGAAATCACAGCCACAACCATATTCACTCTGTTACAGTCTCGATACCACCAGACCGAAGAAGGTACTTGATGTCAGGGCGTCATTAGGCAACCCACTGGAGGAGACACTGCCATGTAATCGAGTTTCTTCAGTGGTGTTCAGTAGGGGCTGCTAGGAAGCCATCCACAAGCCTCGTTACTGGCGACAGTTCTTACTTAGTATGAATGTCTCCTAACCGGAGGCAGCTAGCAATATTCTACACACACACACACACACACACACACACCGCACGCACGCACGCACGCACGCACGCACGCACGCACGCACGCACGCACGCACGCACGCACGCACGCACGCACACACACACACACCAGCATCGTCATCGTCATCAGCAGCAGCAGCAGCATAACCAACATCGTCACCATCACCCGACCGGATCATCCACCATACCTGAAACGTTTCCTTCGTAACTCCTTTGAGATAAGACATGCGGCCCAGAGTGTTAGCGGAAATGGCGTCATTTTCCGGAACCAGCTGATCTATCTCCTGGATGAGCGTCTCCTGAGCTTCCGGGTTCTTGGCCAAGCAGTACAGAGCAAAGCCCAGAAGGTGACTGGTCTGCGCATCACAGAGATCAAAATATAAGCCCATAAGGTGACTGGTCTGCGCATCATACAGATCAAATATCAGCCAGAAGGTGACTGGTCTGCGCATGACAGAGATCAAATATAAGCCCAGAAGATGACTGGTCTGCACATCACAGAGATCAAATATAAAACCCAGAAGGTGACTGGTCTGCGCATCACAGAAATCAAATATTAGCATGATATTGACGTAATACACGTCATACCAAACCGCCTGTTAACGGAACAGAAAGAGATGTTGCTGGTGGTGTTGCTGTTGTTCTTGTTGTTCTTGTTGTTGTTGTGCTGCTGTTGTTGTTGTTGTTGTTGCTATTGTCAATGGCGGCTTTACTGATTTTGTTATTTTCCAGAGTCCTTTTTTTTTCTCTTCAGACATCATTCATAAGGAAATAATGAGCAGATCTGTTGTTGTAGTGACTGTGTGTGTGTGTGTGTGTGTGTGTGTGTGTGTGTGTGTGTGTGTGTGTGTGTGTGTGTGTGTGTGTGTGTGAGGGAGACACACACACACACACACACACACACACACACACACACACACACACATGCGTCTCCCTCACACACACACACACACACACACACACACACACACACATGCGTCGTGCGCGCCCACACACACACACACACACACACACACACACACACACACACACACACACATATATATATATATATATATATATATATAGAGAGAGAGAGAGAGAGAGAGAGAGAGAGAGAGAGAGAGAGATGTGTGTGTGTGTGTGTGTGTGTGTGTGTGTGTGTGTATGCACTCACCGTGTCGACTCCAGCAAAGAAGAACTCACTGATGAGGGTCATGACCTGCTGCTCAGTGAGTTCTGTCTTTGTCATGAGGTAAGGAATGAGATCGCCGCTTTCCCCGTCCACGGCTCGGTCCGTCTGGGCGAAATTGGTCAGCGTTCGCATCGCTTCCTGAACGGACAATCTGCATCCAATGTCCACATCATCATCGTCACTGCATCGTCTCTTTCACTGTCGTCATCATCGTCGTCGTCGTCGTCGTCTGGCATCTTCATCATCATCATCATCATTTTTTTTTTGTTAGTTGGTAAGACACAATTCTTAGCAGCAGCAGCAGTAGCAGCAGCGGCGGCGGCAGCGGTGGCGGCAACAGCAGCAGCAGCAGCATTTTCAGGTAGTGGGTAAATTCTACAAAATCTTGAACATGCAGTGTTCCTGTTGGTGTTATCTCTATCACCGTCATCGTTGTGCCATTGCCGGTGTTTATCATCATCCTTTTCGTTATCATCACCACCATCATCATCATCACCATCACCCATCATCATCATCATCACCATTATCATCACTATCATCATCACCATCATCATCATCATCATCATCATCATCACAACCATCACCATCATTACCATCATCATCATCATCATCATCATCATCATCATCATCATCATCATCTCATTGTCATTAGTAAGCAGCAGCAGAAGCAGTATCCTATTGTCTACAACATCGGCCTTGTCATGGTCGCACTAACCCTCGTCAGTGTCATTATCATCATTACGCTGCAACAGCAGCAGCAGCAGCATTCCACTGATGTTTCCATAAAATATTTTCACCATATGTGTCACTCATAAATGCCTTGTGCCAGGATTAGAATAACTATTTGTGCTTGCGTGTGTCCATATGTAGCGGCTCCAGTGTGCATGTGTACGTACGCTGTAACTGTGAAAAAAATAAAACAGCTTGACTCTATGCGTGTTTGTGTGTATGTACGCGTGTATGGTGTACGCGCGAGCTTGTGTGTGTGTGCGGGAGCATGAGGAGGAAGTGGGTGGGTGGGTTATCTTGCAATCATATACAGAAAAAAAAACCTTTACGATACAATACAAAAAAAAAAGGTATGGGAAAGCCAACTTTAAATAACTATTTTGAATCATAACACAAACTATAACAAATGTCCCATAGGACTGCGTAGTAAACAGTTTGCAAAATCAAACAACAAACTAAAATTCTCAAGGATACTGTCAAGAGAACTTTCAGAAATAGCCGGTAAAATAGGTCTCAATCTCTGGCATTCCAGAAGAATGTGTTGGTTTGAAATTTGTTCACCGCACAAACATTTAAACATTCTTGCTGAATTTTGTTTTGAAGGCATTAAGCTTTATCCTATAAGACAAAGAAGTAATGTGTCTATATTTGAAACTGTTGCCATAATTCACAGATATTTTGTTTGTTGAATCAACCGAATTCAGTAAGAGACTGGAGAATTTCTCCTTCCTATGGAGAGATTTTGAAACTTTGTTCCACGATGCTTGCTCCAGCAAAATGATACCCTTCTGTAACGGATAAAGGGATGTTTATTTCTATAGATTCCCTGTCTTGCCTTGCACCTTTTTTTTTTGCGGCTCTGTCAGCACAATCGTTTGAATATAATCCAACATGTGAAGGAACCAACAAAAGGTGATATTGGTTCCCTTTAAACTTAAAATGTTAATCATTTGATTGATTTCTATGATAATTTTGGATTTTTCTTGTAATCAAATGAACGTAAAGCGTACAGTACGGACGAGAGAATCGACGCAGAATAAAATCTGAAAAATTTTCAACGGAAGATCAACTATGTAATAAAGAGCCATAAGTATAGCAACGAGTTCGGCGGTAAATATTGATCGATTCTTACCAATGAAGTATGACTTTTCTCTTTTTTAAAGCTGGTATAACAAAGCCTGAACCAGCACGGTGATCATCTAAGAGTGAGCCATCTGTGTATACCTTTAAATGATTTGGGTATTTATTTTCTAGGTAAAATCGGACTTCACTTTGCATAATATTTGGATTCTCATTCTTCTTCACTTCAGCGTAATTGATATCAAAAGTGTGGTTTATTCATCTCCCAGTTAGGGTAAGGAGAAACTACTTGCTGTGCATCAATACACTGTGGATTTATTTCCGACTCTTTAAGTAAGTCTGATACATATGAGCCAATTGGCTTTAATGAAGATATCTGTCTGGGCCCGTTTAGGAAAATTTATTTCTGATTTTATTTGTACTTCTTCCGAGGCAAAGTTGTCGGGTGCTGAGGTCCTAAGAACGTACTTTGCACATGCAAGATTTCGATATTCATCCAAGGGCAATTCTCCGATTTCTTTATAAGTTCCGAGGGTTGATGCGTGAAAGGGTACACCAAGAGCAAGCCTGTATCCTTTGCAATCGATACTTTGAAGTTTCTTAAGTAAATAGTTTGGAGCACTAAAAAATATTTCTTGTCCATAGGACAATTTTGATCGAATTAATGTTGTGCTAAGATGTTTCAAAATTTTGCTGTCTTGTCCCCAGTATTGTTTACTTATAACTTTTAAAAACTTTAAGCATTTTCTTGCTTGTGTGTGTGTGTGTGTGTGTGTGTGTGTGTGTGTGTGTGTGTGTTGTGAATATGCTGAGTCTGTGCATACGTTCGCGAATGCAAGCCTTCATGTGTTTGCATGAGATCGTTACTATGCACGTGTACAAACGCGTGCATGCGTGCGTGCGTGTGTGTGTGTGTGCGTGCGCGCACGTTTGTGTGTGTGTGTGTGTGTGTGTGTGTGTGTGTGTGTGTGTGTGTGTGTGTGTGTTTGTGTGTGTGTGTGTGTGTGTGTGTGTGTGTGTGTGTGTGTGTGTGTGTGTGTGTGAACCCACACGTGCTATTATGTTTGTGCATGAAAACACACGTACTTATTTGAGCTCCTCTTTTTGCACTCAAATTAAAGTGTGCATATCTGTGCATCCTTACATATCTTCACGACAGAATATATCCCCAAGTCCTTTCGGTTTTCGACGAACAGTTTGTTATCATCGTTCTTATTATTCATACAGCTAATTGGTTGTGCGGGCGCAACAGCAGACAAGCGCTGCTATGTGTTTTCATCAGAAAGTTCAGCGACCAACGGGGGAAAATATGCAATGCACATCCCTTCTCCTAGCCTAGTGCAATTCTGATATATAAGGTAATATTCAATTACTCCAGAGGAAAGCAGCGTTGTCGGAACAAGAAAGACTTGAACTTGAAAAATGCAGACAAGATTTAATCAGTTTGAGAGAAAAGGAAACGGAGGGTGTGTGCTGTTGCGTTCTAGGGCGAGATGGGTTGCAGAAGGGGAACAGATAACAAAATATTCTTGTGGACCTGAAAAGCGTAACTACGTTAATAAGAATATAGCAAACTTACGCGTGATAACAGAACTACCTTACATGATAGCGATGAAATTGCCCAGGAAGTCAATAACTTTTACAGAAAAGTGTATTTTAAAAAAATGTAGAACCTTGTGAAATACTTGATGTGTAGTAGAAGACTTGCCAACATTAACTGAGGGTCACAGAACGTCTTTGGAGGGTAAAATTCCTGGGAGCGATGGTTTCACAGCAGAGTTTATCCAATTTTTCTGGCTGCAACTTGGTCCATACGCTGTGAGAGCTATCAATGATGGATAAGATGAGAAGAAACTCTCGTCGACACAAAATGAAGGTATTATTGTATGCATTCCAAAGGGCAACAAACCTAGAGACCTGATGAAAAACTGGAGACCCATCTGTCTTTTGAATATTATGTACATAATAGTATCTACTTTATAGCTAACCGACTAAAGCATATATTTCCTTCTATCATTAATGAGAATCAGACTGGTTTTATTCCTAGCAGGTATTTGGGAGATAATATTCGTATCTATCTTGATTTATTGATTGTATCAAACAAACAAAAAACATGTTTTACTTTTTTGTCTGGATTTTGAAAAACGCGTTTGATAGTGATAAGTTATGATTTCATGTTTAAGGTATTACATGCCTTTGCTTTGGTCCAAGCTTCTGTCAATGGATACAAACATTTTATACAAATATTAAGTCAACTGTGTCTGTGAATGGAAAATTGGCTGGGTGGTTCCCTACTGAAAGGGGATGCCGTCAAAGTGACCCAATCTCCCAATATTTCTTTGTTATATGCGTTGAGATTTTGGAAAATATGACGAGATGAAATCAAGGTATAAAGGGATTCAAGTAACCAATAATGAAAACAAGATATCACAGTACGCAGATGATACTGAACAGTTGATAGAGGGATACCGTAAATCATTCGAGAAATCTACTTGCACTATTGAACAATTCGGAAAAGTGTCTGGACTCATATCAAAAGCAGGAAAAACAAGGCAGTATGGCTAGATAGTAAATGAAATTCCCCTGTTAAGTATATGCCACATTTGAACATAAAACGGACCCCACCAAAATTTAAAATCATGGGCATCTGCTTGACATGAGACTTAAAACATTTATGAAATTATGAATCTTGAAGAAAAGTTTGCAGAAATCAAAAACACAGTATAAATCTTGGCTGAAAAGGCAGATAACGCCTCTCGGCAGAGTCGCAGTACTTAAATCTACGATTCTTTCTAACCTAATCCGTCTATGGTGGATGTTATGATCAAAACCCACCGGATTTTATAATTAATGAAATCCAGAACTTTATATCTATATTTGTTTGGGACAAAAATATACTGTCACAGTTCCAATTGAATCAAGAAGAATATCATTGAATGCCATTCATATTACATGAAAATTACAATCATGGAGGCGATTGGCTCCTTTCGTTGATGAAAATTACCCTTCATGAAGACAATTTCAATCTAGGTCTGTGGCAAAGACTACCCCACCATCCATTTTTCCCTGTTCCACACTCACTTTTGTTTTGGCACAGTGTCAAAACATACTAAAACAGTAATTATGATTTTAGCAATAATATTTTACCAACCAGGCAAACATCGGCGATGAAGTTAACAATGATGATGATCAATTTTTTTTGGCAGGCTGTTAGTGCGTTCTTTCAATGATCCCCCAGGCACATGTCTAGAGTGTGTTGTGTGATTATCCATGCGATGTTTGACTTCTAGACTGCTGGACTGCGCTGAATGCACGTAGGTATGTACAGATTCGAAGGAGAGTAGTTATACAAGGTCTAGAATAAAGACAGTTTCTAAAAGAAAAGGGAAATAAACTGACATACCGTGAAAGTAAAGGTACTTTTGTACATAGGGAGTGGAGACTTGGCGCATGATGTGGCGCGTGATTTCTTTTGTTTGGGCGTGAAAGATTAACTCTTTAAATTCTAATTTACACGGTCCACTTTCTCTTACTTTGCTTCACAAAGTTCGCTTTCTTTCTACGCTATTTTACAAGATCCGCTTTCTTTTACTTTGTTTTACAAGGTCCACTTTCTTTTACTTTGTTTTACAAGGTCCACTTTTACTTTATTTTACAAGATCCGCTTTCTTTTACTTTGTTTTACAAGGCCCACTTTCTTTTACTTTGTTTTACAAGGTCCACTTCCTTTTACTTTGTTTTACAAGGTCCATTTTTACTTTATTTTACAAAGTCCACTTTCTTTTGTTGTATTTTACAAGGTCCGCTTTCTTTTACTTTGTTTTACAAGGTCCTTTTTTCATTCATTTTACAAATTCGTCTCCATTTCACTTTGTTTTACAATGTCCACGTCTTTTAACTTTTTTTTCACCAAGTCAGCATGATGTCAGCCCATAAAAATGTTTACTTTGTTTTACAATCTCCACGTCTTTTAACTTTTTTTTTCACAAAAGTCAGCATTATGTCAGCCCATAAAATGTTTATTTCGCTTCATGGTGAAACATCAGTGTCAAAAGTATTAATAAAGTTGGTAACATGAGACAAGAAATTATATCAACAGTCGGTATTCTTCTGTCTATGAATGACGATTATGTGGCAGAGTCTCTTACACAGTTATTCCCTAACCCCCCCCCCCCCCCCCCCTCCCCGGCCTACTCACTGTCTGATGAAGCTCTGGGCCTGCACCAGTTTCTTGAAGGACGGCGAGTGACGAAACAGAAACAGCTTCTTATTCTCTCCGTGAGTCAGTTCCATGACGTCACTGACGGCCTGGATGAAGCGGTAGGTGTCGCTGTCGGCTGGGATGTCGACGTCCAGTGCCCCCAAGCGGCGGTTGAAACAGACACACCCGATACCTGGGAGAAATACAGTGAACGGGGTATGTTAGCTTTTGCTCGTTAGCTTTTGCTTGTCGATAAAGGTGTTCATGGTAATGGGTGACTTATTTGTTTGAGTTTCGGTTATACGTAGTCTTTTAGTGCGCTTGGTGTGCTATTAAACTTGTCAAACGGGTGGGATGAATACGAGCGTGCGTGTGTAAGCTATTTGCGAGGGGGAAGGGGGGTGGGGGTGGAATGAGTGTGCGAGTGTCTGCGCTGCGCGTGACTGCAACACACACACACACACACACACACACACACACACACACACACACACACACTGATTGACTGACTGACTGAAACCATTTACTGTCAGATTAACATAGTGTTGTACTGACAACACACACACACACACACACACACACACACACACACACACACACACACAAACGCGCACGCGTGCGTGCCCTTTGTTTTGCCTCTCTTTCATTTATACGTAATACGTCAGGCTACGTATTTGTCAAATTCTGGAAACTTCACTGCAATGGGCAAGAAGACCTGTCGAATTTCACCTGTTCCTGATGCGTTCAAGATCAGAAACAGCGGTGCGTCTGACTCTCACGTACTTTGTGACGAGTCGCTTTCCACTCACCTTCCATCGCAAACTTGTAGAGCTCCGGCAAGAGATCTTCAATGACGTCATCGGGGCCTCTCAGCCTGTCGATGCAGGCGACGAAGTCGTCGCTGACGTCATTGTGAAGATGGAGGTAGGCGGAGGCTGACTTGGGCTTCAACATTTTGACCTGAGCTTGCGACCTTAGTTTGTGCCACTCTTCTCCTTGACTGCAACAAGGCAATGGTATTCACAATGGAGTCAATAGGGATCAATCGTTGGATCAGTCGATCGATTAAGGATTTGTGTTTTAGCTTATCATTTTGGCTTAAGCAGAACTATATGAATCAATCCTTGAATCAGTCGATCCAGTAAGGATTTGTGTATTAGCTTATCATTTTGGCTTAAACAAGAACTTAATTGTATTATGTATTAGCTTATCATTTTGGCTTAAACAGGGATTTGTGTATTAGCTTATCATTTTGACTTAAACAAGAACTTTATTGATTAAAATAATAGCATAGGATTATATCATCAAAAGAGCAACAACAAGCTTATAGCTTATATCGCGCTCTGAAATATACATAACACTGACAATTTACATGGCAGCTGGCAGACATATAAAAAAAAAATCAGTTACAAAAATGACATAGGTTTTAGATACATGATTTATGAATACATGAATACCATGATCATCTGATCTAAGCAGAAAGTAAATAAACAAACAAATAAATGAGTTGACAAACAGCATCAAGAAAGGAAG
>JADBJO010015692.1:20000-22500 GCA_016801955.1 Conus betulinus
ACTACACAAACCCGTTCAGACAACACCACCACACAAGATGCTGTAACACAGGACAAAATAAACAGGGCTGTTTTGAAAGAAAAGCTCTGTATTTTACTAATTATTTCGTTCTGTTTGTTTGTTTTTTTTTTTTCGCGGCGTGTGTGTGTGTGTGTGTGTGTGTGTGTGTGTGTGTGTGTGTGTGTGTGTGTGTGTGTGTGTGTGTGTGTGTGTGTGTGTGTGTGTGTGTGCGTCCATGCGTGTATGAGCATAATGAAAGTCTAATAATAAATATGTATTCATATCGTTCTGTTTTGTCGCTGTAGATTGATTTTTTTTTAAGAAGAAAAGGATGTGCCAATCAATTCTAAATCAATCATAATCATCGGATTGATGCCCATCACTGACGTAGATTTGTTACGACACCAACTGTCGCTTCGGCACAGTTATTGTGCCCCTCCATTCTGAAAAAAACAAACACGAACGTGCGCACGCAGACTCGCGAACATAATAAACACATACACTCAAAGAGAGAGAGAGAGAGAGAGAGAGAGAGAGACTCAAAGACTCAAAAATGTATTCAGATGAAGGCCTAGGCCCTTACTGAGAGAGAGAGAGAGAGAGAGAGAGAGAGAGAGAGAGTTAGAGAGAGAGAGGGGGGAGGTGGGATGGGGAGTGAGAGAGCATCAAAAGTATTGCTGACAAATAGACATATACGACATATTTTGAGTATTCATCCTCAACTCCATCAGCCAGCCCCAAACAACCAGTGCATTCGCCGCCACCTTCACAACACCACTTAGTCTCTCCCCCTCCCCCCTGCCTATGCCCTCTCTCTCCCTCTCTGTTTCTCTGTCTCTGTCTCTCTGTCTCTCTCTCTCTCTCTCTCTCTCTCTCTCTCAATCTCAATCTATCTATCTGTCTATCACACACACACACACACACACACACACACACACACACACACACACATACAGAGAGAGAGAGAGAGAGAGAAAGAGAGAGAGACTTCCCCATCAGCATGATGCTGTGGTAATGGCTGACTAAGATTTATCCAACTTCAGGCTGGTTAACATCCCAACCGCTGCTTCTACTGTAACTACTACTACTACTACTACTACTACTACTGCTGCTGCTGCTGCTGCTGCTGATGATGATGATGATGATGATGATGACGATTGACGATGATGATGATGATGGTGATGATGATGATGATGATGATAATGATGACAATAATAATAATGAAAATAATAATAATAGCAATAACACTACATCATACCGTGGTGCCTTCACGATCTCCTCGGTTAGCAGCAAAAGAAAATGAGATCAACTCTCTAAATCACTTAGGTTCCAGGTAAATTAAAACTGACCGGTTTAGTTGCAGATACCTGCTCTTGACAGGAAACAAAGCTGTGGCATGCAGGAACCATAAACCAACAAACTTCCGGTGGCCTTATTAGTCACAACGAAAAAAGAAATGAGAATTTTGTTTGTTTGTTCGTTTGTTTTTGTTTTTTTTTAAATGTGCCCAGACGTCGGCTGAAAGAACTATGTATGTCCATGCAACTTCTGACCCCAACTGTGCATCCGAGTGACAACATTCGCCGAGGACGACAATTCGTACCTTCTAAAGTCTAAAATTATTGTCGCCGGAGACTGCCGACGCGACAATCCATCCAACACCGCTATACTACACACCACAGACAAAAGAAACCAACGTTGGCTTTTTTTTTTTTTCCGCAGTGAACTAGTCATCTCACTCTGAACGCGCCCAGCTGCTACGAAGAGACCCCCCCCCCCCCCCCCCCCCCCCCATGCCTCCCCCCCTCCCCCCCCCCCCCCCCCCCCCACCCCTCCTTCCCACCTCTCAGACGCCACGAGATCTCGAGCACGTCATCGTATCTGCGAGCGTCGGCTATACTATGTCTGTACCCGTTGAACCCGGGCAAGAATGTCACAGTCTCTCTGACCCAGAATGAACAGGTTTTCGGTTCGACGTAAACACGAGAGAGAGAGAGAGAGAGAGAGAGAGGAGAGAGAGAGAGAGAGAGAGAGAGAGAGAGAGCAGGCATGGAAGGGGCGTGAGATGAGGAGACTGAGGTCACGGTGGGTTAGAGAGGACGAAGGAACGGGGGGGGGGGGGGGGGGGGGGGGGGGGGAGGGTAGAGTAGAGGGGGAGGGACGCGAGAGGCGAGGGGCGGGAAGGCGCAAAGAGAGAGAGAGAGAGAGAGAGAGTGGGGGGGAGAGAATGGGGGAGAGAGTGGGGGGAGGGAGAGAAAGATAGAAGGAGGGAAGGAGAGAGGGGAGTGTGTGTGGGGGGGGGGGGGGAGAGACTCCTGCCGCTAAGAACTTGAGACAAAAAAGACAGACAGAGGCGGACATGTACCTGAACACCCACATACAGAAAGCATCGTGGTGAGCAATACGCGGCATGGTGCAAGTTGATAGATCTTCACTGATTTCAAAAGTCATCAGGTACATCCTGTCTCCTGACCTGTCTACAAAAAAAGGAAAAAGAAAC
>JADBJO010015692.1:27500-30000 GCA_016801955.1 Conus betulinus
CAATAACATCAAAAAAGCATGTCGGTAATATTTGGTGGAATGAAGCTTGCCAGAGAGCAAAAGACGACGAGAAAAAGTTAAAATTTAATGCTTATCTAAAGCACCAATCTATTGAAAATCATGTGGAAATGAAAAAAGCCAAAATAAATGTAACAGAGTTATAGATGAAGTCAAAAAAGAATATTGGTCATCTTTTTGTACAAACGAAGTTCAAATCATAAAGATATTCAGAAAGTATGGGAAAAACTGAAAACAATGAAGAATGGCGTAAAATTGCCACAATATCCAGTACAATTGTCTCATTGTGATTTGCCAACTAATTACGAAAAAGCCGAAGCCTTTGCTGATATGTTTGCAAATAACAGTCGCAGCGATGGACTGTCGGACAAAGATAGAAAGTACAGAGCAGAACATGAGTTACAGCTTAGTGATGAAGACACGGAACAGACCAGAAATCTATCTATTAATGCTGCAATTACAATAGGAGAATTAAAAGAATGTATCTCTAATCTCGGCAGCAAGAAAACATCAGTTGGGCTGGATGGAATTTCTAACGAAATGTTAGGTCATTTATCACTAAATATGTTGAATTTTTTACATTTTATCTTTCAAAAAATGCTGGGAAAGTGGACAACTACCAAACGTATGGAAAACAGTCAATTGTTGTACCCATTCACAAACAAGGAAAGCCCCGGAATGATAAAAACAGCTATAGACCAATTGCGTTAACGTCACACACATGTAAACTTATGGAGAGATTATATTAAGGAGACTTAATCACTATTGTGAAAAGTACAAGGTTATTCCAATTAATCAGGCAGGCTTTAGAAGAGGTAGATCAACCATTGATCACCTGATAAAACTAACTACTCAAATTAAACAACAGTTTGCCAGACGAAAGAATGTTCTTGCTACGTTTTTTGATGTCAAAAAAGCTTACGACCAGTGTGGCACAATCGACTACTGACAAAGTTACGAAAAGTTGGTATTGTGGGTAATATGTTTGATTTTATCAAAAAGCTTTCTTTCTAATCGATCAATACAGACAAGGATTGGGAATACGTACTCCAATATTAGATCTCTTCATATGGGCCTTCCTCAGGGATCAGTCATTGCCCCCATCTTGTTCAATATTCTAATTTCAGATCTTCCTAGGGGGGTTATCGAAAGATGCAGTTGTAGTTCAATATGCCGACGACATCTGTTTATGGATGAAAGTATCAATGAAAAGAAAAACTCCAACCAGAGCTCTGAATTACACCAAGAAGTTATACCAACACGAACTCGATAAAATAAGTAAATATATGACTGAAAATGGTCTTTCATTATCTCTTGAAAAAACCAATATGATGCTTTTCAATTCAGGATACAACCCTGAAAAACTTCCTGTATTTCTATCCATGGTTCAGTCATACGATATACTCAAACGACTAAGTTTTTGGGGTGTTTATCTCACGTCAAAACTTTCCTGGACCAGCCATATTGAACACATACTAACAAAAGCAAGAAGGAGCTTAAACTTATTAAAAATCATTAGCAAACAAAAGTGGGGACAGGATACAAAAGTATTAATACTACTGTCAACGTCACTTGTGCGTTCCAAATTGACGTATGCACAGGAGGTATTTTTTTTTAGTGCTCACAACATTTACTAACTAAAATGCAAAGTGTTGACTGCAAAGCCTATAAACTTTCCCTAGGAGTTCCATTTCATGCATCAAATTTAGGAACCTATAAAGAAGCAGGTGTTTTACCTCTTGACGAGCTAAGATATCTTTCTGCTGCAAATATGTTTTACGAAGCTCCTCGTTCGAAAATTTCACAGAGGCCGAAGTTTGCCTGAGGTCCGATCTTCATTTTGCAAAAAGGGCTAAATCCATCCAATCGTTAAAATCCATAAACACATTTACTTCAGATCTCTTAAAAAAACTCAAATTTAAATAGAAAGGAAATAGCAACAAAACCTTCCTACTCACCTATACCTACATGGGGAGATGAACAATCTGAAGCTTGACATAGATCACACAAACTTATCCAAAAATGATTCACCTAATATTCTAAAAAGCTCCGTCAGCTCCCATATTGATGACAAGTATTCTGACATTTTAAGATTTATACAGATGGGTCTGTACTTGGGAACAGAAAAGTAGGAGCTGCCTTCGTTATACCAGCTTTAGAAATAGAGAAACGGTTTCACATATGTGAAAAAACGTTTCTATTTTTACTGCTGAATTAATTGCAATATTGAAGGCCCTGAATACATTTCTGATTTTCCGAAAAACATATTTCAGATTTTATTGTGTGTTGATTCTAAATCGGTCTTACAGGCACTTAAATCCTTAAACCAAAAAATGCGATCGGAATTGATAATTGAAATTAAACACACTGTTCATCTTTTATCATTGAAAGGAACCAGCGTCACTTTCTGTTGGGTGCCTTCCCACTGTGGAATCGTTTCAAATGAATGGGCTGATCGAGCTGCAAGAAAAGGAGCAAACAA
>JADBJO010015692.1:37500-42950 GCA_016801955.1 Conus betulinus
GATATCTATTAAAGGAAAAACTATTGTATGGTTACTTCCTTTGCCTGAGGCCCCAAATTTTCCAAAATATGTCGAGTAATGCCTTTTCACTGAAAAACCCACGTTCGACGAGGTTCGCAAACTTCATCCATCTTGAATAAGCGACCAAATGAGATCGGGCAATGGAAAATAAAAGAAAGATCGCCGAAATCATGAACTATATTGTAAAGGTTCGCGATCGAAACAGTTCGTTGAAATAAAAACGGGCTCTTGACTTTTCGGCGTGAGTGAAAACAACAGTGTTACATTAAAAGATTCGGCGCTGACGGTGTCTTTCTACTCCACGTCCAGCTAGGCCACAGTAGGATTGAAAACTCTTTAAAGTAAAATGAGGACATTAAACACTAACAATAGGATACTAAACTGCAATTAGGGCGCTCTATTTTTTTTTTTTTTTTACACTAAGAAGCGACAAAAATCGCGTCAGAATTTCACGCAGTTACGATCTGTTTATAGCAAAACACCAGGGGGGGGGGGGGGGGGGGGGGTAATTCTTGCGCATAATTATGATGGGATAATGACACGGACATAACTCCAGACGAATTCTGCGTACGACAATACGTCGCCTAGGAGAAATGCACACACAGAGTACACAGAAACAAACAAAGAAGACCCCCTCCTCCCCCACCCCCTCCCCTCCCCCAACCCCCGGTCAGCCCCCCCCCTACCCCCACCCCCTCCACTCCCTCAATACAAAAAAAAACGGACGTTCCAAGCTCGTCTACTTACCCTGTACGAGACAGGGTCATATCCTACAGAGCAACAAGTGTGAAGAAATGAAACGAAAGCAAGACTGGTACAGTATTTCCAGCTTTCCAGCTTTCCACATTCTCGTCTGCTTCGGCTTCCCTCTGCTCGCCTGAAAAATTTCAGGCCAACGATCTTTCTCTTACCTGGCACCTGCTCTGTGGAAATGGTCTTGCCTTCTTCTCTGCGTAAACACGGACTCTTTAAAGACTTTTTTAAAACTTCACTAAAAGACACGTCTTCTCCCCCCCCCCCCCCCCCCCCCCCCCCCCCCCCCCCCCCCCCCCCCCCCCCGGACTCATTAACTATATCCACTTATCTCTGTGCGCGAGTACGCGCTCGTGTGTCTGTGTGTGTGTGTGTGTATCTGTGTGTGTTGTGTTTTGTTTTTTCGTATGTGAGTGAGGTGAGTGTGTGTGTGTGTGTGTGTGTGTGTGTGTGTGTGTGTGTGTTGTGTGTGTGTGTGTGTGTGTCTGTTGTGTGTCTGTGTGTGTGGTGTATGTGTGTGTTGTGTGTGTGTGTGCGCGCGCGCGCGCGTGCGGGCGTGCGTGCGTGCGTGCGTGCGTGCGTGCGGTGCGGGCGTGCATGTGTGTGGTGTGTGTGTGTGTGTGTGTGTGTGTGCTTTGAGTTAGATTAGTATTTTCATCCTGTTTCTGTCATATGCGCTTGTGGGCGCTCTCGCGAGGTAAAGCGCTCTATAAATAACCTTTTACATTACATCACACTACATGAATACAGTCATACAGAATACACAGACGAACAGAAACAAGGACATGTAACGTCGGTTTAATTAGAAGGAAAGGAAATCTTAAATGAGACAGAAATCAGTAAACAGGTCGGGTAACTCGTGCTCCCCTTGATGAGATAATTACCCGCACAGAATTCCACACGAACGCTGCGTACGAAACCAAATCGCTTAGCACAAGTGAAAATATATCAGAGCACAGAACAAACAAAGAGAGCAGGATTGTTCAGCTTGCTCGTATTATAATGCACCTGTCACATGTATACAGCAACACTGAAGAAATGAACGAACACAAATCAACATTTGTTCAAGACTGGCACAGCCTTTTTGACCTTAAAACTAGTCAAACAGAACGCACGTACGAATCGAAACAAAGAAAGAAACCCGCAGTTGGACTGGTAGGAAAACGAAGTCCTAAATGAGATAAGGAGCAATAAATGACAATAAAGGTACGGTAACTCTTGCTCCCATGAGAAGAAAATTACACGTCCATAACTCTCAACAAAATATTCTGATCAAGACATGGAATCGCCAAGCGCAAATGCGGACATTGAGTATACAGAACAAACAAGACGACAGTCCCAAAAACAAGGATGTTTCAAGCTTACCCATATACCGTCCGACAAGCAGTTAAAGGAAAGTGAGTGTAAAATTATTGACGTTAGATAAAATGTGTGTGTGTGTGTGTGTGTGTTTCTAACAGTCAGCGTCGCAAGAAGTTTATGGCATTAAAATCTGAAAAGTTCAAATTCCAGGGGACAAAAAGTATAGCCATCGATCGCATGTAATTGGTGCAAATGCATTCACAATGGGGATAACACTCTCTTGATATCTAGCAAACTGTCGTCTGTGAGAAATCCAGTCCGGGAGAAATCCATGTTTCTCAGTTGACTGCGACGAGGGGGAGAAGTGTGTTGTGCGTTGCTTACGTCTGTTGTTCGTACCGTAAGAAGAAGGCGTATTTGTCGAAAATTCGCAGCTCAAGTTCGTATTGGTTAAAATAACCGTTTCTTTGCACCTTGGTTCGTTTTGCATTTCGCCTTGCATCTCTCTCTCTCTCTCTCTCTCTCTCTCTCTCTCTCTCTCTCTTTCTCTTTCACACGCACACACACACACACACACACACACACGTGTCACTTGATCCGCTCAAAAAACAACGAGAACAAGAACAGCAGCACCACCACACAACAACAAGAACGGCAGCACCACCACCACCACCAACAGCAACAACAACAACAAACGTACAATCTAAGGGACGATAACCCTGGGGTTAACAACAACAAATATACGGTCTAAGGAACGATAACCCTGGGGTTAGTGGGGGTAAGGGAGTGCAAGACTAATCCAGTACACGCACACTGCAGAAAAAAAAAAAATGTGTTTTAATGTGTAAACAAACAGCCCCCGCCTTCATGTGTCCTTCTGTCAGCTTAAAGGTGCTCTGTGGAAGGACAAGGACCTACTCGTTGATCTGGTATGCTGAATCGTCCAAAAGTGGCCACAACAACCTTTTTTTCTTTCTTTCTTTTTTTTTGAACAAAGTCCTCTCCACTCCTGATGCTTCACGGAACTTTTTTCCCTGGTGATAAAAAAAAAATTGTCTGTTTCGAAAAAGTATCTGTCTTTCGCGTTTAAAAAACTGAAAATTCAGCCCTACCTCCTCCCTTCCCTTTTACCACCCCCACGAGTGACCCTCCCCACCCCATCTTGTTTCTCTCGTGTTTTCTGTCTTACGGTGTGTCTGTCTGGTCTGTCTCCTGTCTGTCTGTCTGTCTGTCTCGTCTCTCCTCTCTCTCTCTCTCTCTCTCTCTCTCTCTCCTGTAAACTAGATGTGTTATGTGCGTGTGTGCGTGTGTGTGTGTGGTGTGTGTGTGTGTGTGTGTGTGTGTGTGTTGTGTGATATGTTGCGTGTGTGTGTATGTGTGAGAGAGAGGAGTGTCTCTGTTGTCACAGAGAGAGAGAGAGAGAGAGAGAGAGAGAGACGCGTCAGTTGATCCTATTTCTCTGTTTCATCCGTTCAAAGATAAACAATTGTACTAGTAAGGAGAAGATAACCCCCTGAAGGTTAGTGTGTGCGTGCAGTTCAAGTGTAACCGTGAGTTCAAGGCTAACCCAGTGCTCGTGCACTGCAATAGGTTGCGTTTGCCAGTGTTTGAAAGACAAACTTCGTGTCAGTTCCAATCTGTTCAAACGAGGCTTTGTGGAAGGATATTGATTCATTTCATTGCATTTGGAATCCTGGCCTTTTCCCGCAGAATCGTCCAAAGTGTGGTCAAGAGAACCACGTTTACAAACTCAGCCCCCAAGCCTCTGGATGCCTCACAGAATGTTTCGCCTGACTGACTCAGTTTTAGCCTACTTCAAAGAGTATGTAGCTTTCATTTCTCCACTGAAAATAGTACCTTGTGCCCCCTCCCCATCCTACTCCATCCACCCCTTCTATCTCATCTCTCTCTCTCTCTCTCTCTCTCGCTCTCTCTCTCTCTCTATCTATGTATGTATTATGTGGCTGTCTTGTCTGTCTCTATGTATGTACATCTCTCTCTGTATTTGACTTTATTACTGTCTGTCTCAGTATCGCTCTGTCTGTCAGTCTGTCTGTCTGTCTCCCTTTCTCTCTCTCTCTCTCTCTCTCCTCTCCCTCTCTCCCTTCTATCTCTTCTCTCTCTCTGTAATATATATATATATATATATAGATATATATATATATATATACGTGTGTGGTGTGTGTGTGTGTGTGCCGTGTTGTGTGTGTTGTGTGTGGTGGTGTTGGGTGTAGGTGTGTGTGCGCGTAAGTGGTGTGTGTGGGGTGTGTGTGTGTGTGTGTGGGGTGTGTGGTGTCTCTCTCTCTTCTCTCGCTCTCTCGCTCTCTCTCTCTCTCTACATCCTGAACACACACACACACACACACACACACACACACACACACACATTTTTCATTTCGAACAAATGATGCACTATACACATCCAAAAACTGAATAGAAATAAACTCTGACATTTGTATCAAAATTGAAAATTGACCAGTGTCGTTGATATTCAATATAGTCACATCGATTTTTGACAATGACCAATGATATAGCAGAAAACAAACACCGTTACTATCTAAAGGCGATAAACCCTGGGGTTAGTAGGTAAGGGAGTACAAAGCTAATCCAGTACACGACACACTCGCAGCTCGCTTGGGAAAAAAAAGTTTTAAGGTGTAAACAACAGCCGAAAATCAGGTCTCGTTTCAGTCCTGTTTAAAAGTGCTTCTGTAGAACAGACATCGATATTACCTCAATCTGGTGTGCTCTGAATCGTCCAGAATGTGGCCACACAACAACCTTTCTTTTTCTTCTTCTTTTGTTTTTTAACCTAAGTCCTCTCAACTTCCGAGCCTACAGAACGTTTTGCCTGGTGGACAAAATTGTTCGTCTGTTTCACAAAGTGTTGAGTGTACTTCTCGTTGAATATGAAAATGCAACCTCCTCCACACTTCCCTCCTACCACACAATGAAATGACCGAGCGCACACCCGCGTTGGGATGGAGCGGTGGGTGGCTCGTGCGCAGAGGGAGTCGCGAGCTCGGAGGTCCGCGCGCGAGCGCGCGGCGCGCACGCACGCACCGCACCAGCACCACATCACACAGACACGCACAACAAACACAGACAGGCACCATCGACACACACAAACTGCACACGAAACAGGAGACGCACACACAACTCGCGCTCGCGCTCATAGTTATCTCTTTCGTCCTCGCTATGTGCACACACACCACATGTACACAAAATTCAGACACCCACAAGACGCTGCTTCTGCAGCGTATCGAATTTAAGAGAGATAGACGAGTAGTATAGCGTCTGTCGATGCGATCTTCTCTCAGTGGTGTGTGTGTGTGTGTGGGAGGGTGTGAGTTTGGGGGTGGTGTGGGGGGGTG
>JADBJO010015693.1:0-5000 GCA_016801955.1 Conus betulinus
CGATAGTTACCTTCGTAGCAAGAACACGCCTGAAAAAACACGATGTTTAAAGCTGTAGCAAGAACAGCCCCTGAGCACCTTCCCCACCCCCCGGTATTACGGCGTAGGGCAGATTGATCTGCACAGTACTGTATAGGAGACCTCTACTCAGCTACCTACTATAGCCCATTGCGCGCCATGTGGTCCACTCATAACTAACGAGCTAAATACGTCAAAGAAACGAAGTGTGAGTATGGGCACCACAGCAACCCGTTTAGCCGTTCGATATAATCATACAAAACACGAGTATTCATCAACTGGGGGAACGACTAAAACAGAAGAGTACACAGTGCGGTAGCTCTTGCTCCGCATAGAAGGTAACAACCTACACAGAGAGCTAATGTTTCAATTCATTCAAAGACTTGGCAGTCAGCCCCTCTAAACTGAATAAAGTCATACAAATAGCCATAACGCGAACAATCTAATCGTCGGTGCAAGAATCAGCGCGTGCTCCAAGCAACTAAATGTGTCTATCAGTAACGTAAATAGACTGGCAAAAGACTTTGAACTTAAGCGAAGGCGGCGGGGAGGCGGGGCAGCTAGGAGGTTTTGAAGATGCTCAAAAACTGGAACAGGAACTTAAGAAATATAGTTACGATATGGAAAACATACTTCATCATGCTGTCACTAACCGAATCCACTCGGTCAATCGCATCTTCCTCTAAAAGCGCTATGCTAGGTCGCTCCTTCGCCTGCATCCAAGGCCTTTGTATTGCCTGCTCCGAGGCCAATCCTTTAAAGACGCCTGATATATTTGTATGCCTGCGTCCGAGTCAGCCTATGTATCCTGGCTCCGAGGCCTGCTCGAGGCCATTGTAATTGCTGCTCCTGAGCCGTCTTGTCGGGCCCATGCTGGGTCTCGAACCATTCAGGGTGAGTAACCGGCTGTGCACTGTATCTGCGCTCCTGCGACAGCTCAAATTACGACGACACATGTCCACGGTCTCACTAATACCATGGTTGCTCTATCAGCGGTCATTACCAAGGGCGTGCAAAAAAGCATCTCAAAGCACCCCCCGAAGCAGCCCAGTGACCGAGCTAGCTAAAGATACTCACACCGGAATAGTGTGGGAGGAAAAACACAACGTTTGCTGAAAACGACACATACCTTAGTTGCAACCAATATGTATAAATGTAAGGGGGCTACTCTGCGCCCTTAGGCTTTGCGGATCCTTCTAGCCCCATAGGACTGCAAGGGAGATCAACCAAGACAACATCAAGACATTATTCAGAACAATCCAAATAACTCTCGATTAATCGGAATAGCGGTAAATTGGAAATACGTGAGGATTGGCAGGGAATGCATATCAGCCTACAACTCAAGACAGTTAGCCAAGTGGGGAGCTATGTTCTGTCGGCAATTGGCGTGCCATGAAGAAACGCTTAGCACATGATAACTTGTGCCATGTGCGCAGACATCAGAGCATTAAATGGGGCACGGTCGGGTCTTACACTTTGAAGTGGAAATCAGGACGAAATGAAAGGTCACGAACGACGAACAATCCTCCATCGTTGGGGAGACAGCTAACAAGAGCCCGGAGTTGCAGGTGCGCATTACAGGAATCTAACATTGTCTTTATCTAGTAGTAAATGACTTGGCCAAAGCTTTGAACTTAAGAGGGGGGTGGGGGGGTCCGAGGGCGGGGGGGGGGGCGGGGGGGGGGGGGGCGTTTCGTTTGGTGGGGGTTGGTGGAGTGAGTGGTGGTCGCCGGGGGGGTGGGGGGTACCGTCGGGGCGATGGAGCAGAGTCGTAGTGGCGGGGTGGGGGGTGACTACGGTTGTGTCGGGGTCGGTTAGGGGCAGCCAAGAGGTTGTCAAGACTGGTTGTCTACTAACTTAGATGCAGGCCTAGGTGAAGAGCTTGGAATGCCACTGATAAGGTATGGCTCCTATTATGTTCGTTGTTTTCTATGGTTCGTGCTAGATGTTTTATAGCATGCTGTGCAGTCGTCTCCGTGCCCTCCGTGCGTGGCCCGGCTGTCCTTCCTTAAGTTGCAAACATGTTTGCACGTGCAGTCGATTACGGCAATATCGAAGTAGCGAGTGCTAGTTGGTGGCCATGCGCTTGTTCTGTTCTCCCACTATGTGTAGTATCGTGTCGTCTTTGTATGTGATGTTCTGACATTTATCAGAGGTTGATATTGGTGTGGGCGGATGCTAATCTGTGCATGAAGGTGAGTCTTAGTCAAGTGACTGATGTCGGAAAAAAAAAAGGGGGGGGGGGGGGGGGGGGTTCACATATTGGCGCGTAAAGCTGACGGGCTCTAGTCGTGTGTTGCTGTGTTTCATTGTTTGACGTGTTCGCGCGCTGCCTGCATGTTCTTTGTCGGCAATTGTGAAGTGTAGAGGAAAAGAACTACGATGCAGAGGTAACTCAGGCCTTTGAATATTGCACGAGACTGTAGCGAGAATGACAACCACAGGTCAAAAGCCAAGGAGAGAAAGCACGCGACCTTCGTTGTTCGTGGACAGTGACAACTGGACATAACACACATGTTTCTTTAGGCAACTCAGTATAGGGTCGTTCACAAAAGTATGCTCATAATCATCAACTACACTGCAGTTTTCCAAGATCTTGACACCAGATGGGGTGCACGAACAAGGCTTATCGCCGCGCAAGGAAGTATTGTTCTTACCATACCTTGGACACTGTGTGTTTACCAGGCGGTCACGCGATTGGGGTTGCCAAAAAAAACAAAAAATTATGAAATGGCTCTACAGCACACGGAATTCTGGGTGCTGTAATGAGCAGAAAATGTGCTGGGGTTGACTCGAGAACCCGCAGTTATATTCCATCAACTCCACGTGGACCAATGACCTGTCAGTGTTTGGGGGGGAAGTGGGGTAGCTCGAGCCGTCTGATGAATGAGTTTCAATGTGACAAAACGATGTGTTCATTATGTAATACTTCATTTTTTAAGAAGAGAAACTAAGAACACTTTTTATGCCAATTTGCTGATCTGCTCACGCCCCTCCCCTAAATGAATTATTAGGGTAGAACCGCTTTGGAAAAGTGAGGAAAGAGAGTAGATTCACAGGAGCTCCCGTGGGGTGCCAGTACGCAAAGCCCACTGACTGTGAAGCGTTTTTCCGCCGTCCGCCGTTTGAAAAGGAAAAAAGATGTGGAACATTTTCCTCTGCTCCTGGACATACGAGCGAAATTAAAAGTTGAAACAGCAGAATGGCCAAAAACATATCACGAAAAAAAATACTGGAACTTACCCAAACTCGGAATTCTACTTGACCAAGCCCGTTTTGAAAGTATGAGAACACCACAGACAAGATGATACATGTGAGCTTGACAAAAGAACACCCATCTGTTCACTGTATGAGGGAAGAATGACGCTGACCTTGCTTCAGTGCTTTTCTGCAAGGCTGCATTTCATCCAGCCTTCCTCCCCTCCTTATCCCCTCTTTGTTTTTCTTTCAGTTTTTGTCGTCGTTTACTTTTTCTCTCTCTGACACTTGAACTGCGTTTTGTTTTGTTTTAGGAAGGGAGTGGAATGAAGCTTTTAGAACCCAGAAAAAGCTTTCACCATCCTGCCCGGAAAGGGAAAAGGAAAGGGAGGTCAGTCCCAGTTTATCTTCGGGTTCACCGTGTTTTCAATACGGAAGTGTCCCTCGGAGTTAGCTCTCTCCTCTCTCTCTCTCTCTCTCTCGTCATCCCTCTCTCTCATTCTCTCTTCTCTCCCCTCTCTCTCTCCTCTCTCTCTCTATCTCTCAACACTTCTATGTTCTTTATAGATTCAGGTTTGGAATTGTACGGGAAATGCAAAGTGTTGGTAATGTGAAAGCTTTTATTGCAGAATTCAAGAAACGTTTAAGTGATTGTTACATCCAAGACTGGCATTCAGCTATTGAATCGCATGAGTTGTACAATGTTTATCGGTCATATAAGCAGTCCCACATTCGAAGTCCCTACCTCTGTGTAATTAAAAGAGAAACATGCTCACTGTAAGAAAGCACCGGAAATTGAGCTTCATTTTCTACTGGTTCGTCCCTTGTATGATAAGTTGCGCCTCGAGTTGATTCCAGCTAAATATTACAAACACCCTTCTCTATTCAAAATGTTCATGTTGTTAGCCTGTTCTATTGAGACTATTATTACGAGTGTTGGAATTTTCATTTATAGAGCAATGGCTGTTAGGAAACGGAGTAATTAATGCTGCAGTCGCTTCATGAATGTCTTCTTTGTTAACTTTGAACACCATTCAGCTGAGTTTTCGTTAAGAGTGGCTTGTACCGATTTATTTTGACCTTGTTCACTCACTTTGGATATGGGCCTGCTGACTGAGTTCCGAGTTCTGTTTCTGAGTTCTCTCAACACTTCTCATACACTCTTATACTCATCTCAACTTGGAAACGCTGGACTAATGATCCTCAAGACTGCCGTTTAAATAAATATTATGCAGGACATGAGACCCCGGGGTGTTTCATTTGAGTAGAGAGTATCGTCAAACAACAAAATCTGACCTATGACACCCCCTTACCTTTAAATGCAGACATGGATTAGGGGGAAAGAAGCACGAAAGAGAATCCACCTCTGGCGTGTATTCTATTTATAGTATATAGTTCCTCCAATGAAGGTCAGCCAGGAACAGAGAATAAGAACATTTTCATATGTTCAGCGAGCATCAAGCATATGGCTACTGATCCTTACATTACCCACTGATGAGAAGCGCTTATGAAAAACCGAGGAAAGACATTCGAGTAAATCCTGCTCCTACATGAAAAGTATCTTCAGAATACAAATATGAGTATAAAAACTAGAGGAAAAGTTAAGAATTTTGAATATAATGACAAATTAGAATCCATCTAAAAATAGCACACAACTAATACGTTAAACCTGAAACAAATTTAGATTGATCTCCCTTCTTGTGTAGGACCAATCGGGGACCGGATGGGAGGAGAATGGAGGGGAGGGGGTGGGGGAGGGGAGTGGGGATGCGTGAGTTCTGTAA
>JADBJO010015693.1:12500-25000 GCA_016801955.1 Conus betulinus
CCACCTAGAGTGCTTTTAACAAAGACAAGCTCAATGTACTGCGAAGCCTTTACAAAGACAACTATCAGCATAAAACGTAGGGCTCTTTTCAAAGATGCACCACGATATCGTGTGAAGCCATCATTAAAATCTCATGTAGAGTGAAGCTCTTGCCAAAGACATGTATGATCGTAATATGTAGGGTTGCTGCTAAACACATGGCACATACCACGACACACTGGGAAGTTCTTACCGAAAGCCATGATGCCGATGGCTTGGTGACATTGACATTGGCAAATTGCCAGGCGTCCTCCGTAGCTGGACTGTGGATGAGAAGAGAGAGAGAGTGAGAGAGAGAGAGAGAGAGAGAGAGAGAGAGAGAGAGAGAGAGAGAGAGAGAGAGAGAGAGAGAGAGAGAGAGAGATTATTTACTTCATTTGTTCTTGACCTACATGCAGATATGTAGGCAACCTTTGCAATTTTCTCTCTCTCTCTCTGTCTCTCTCTCTGTCTGTCTGTCTGTCTCTCTTTCTCTCTCCTCTCTCTCACATGCACACACACACCACACACACACACACACACACACACACACACACACACACACACACACACACACACACACACACACACACACACACACACACACACACACACATGCAACGTCTTGTTGTAACGTAATAGCATGTTTTTGTATACTGTTGCAGTCGAAACATTGTGTAGTGTTGTTCTTAATGAGTGTTATCATAGAACAAACAGTTTTTACAGTTAAGTTTGTATCCGTTATGGACATTTAGACCACTGATATAAACTAAAGGTAAGAAAAGTACCTACCGCTATCAAATAATTTACTATTCCAGTCTCATTTAGAAGAACCACTCATGCAACGTCATCCTGTGAGTTCATTGAGAAGTAAGTTACATCTTGTAACCTACTTCACCATGAAAGGAAAGTCCAGATACGCGAAGACAGAATTATTGAATGAACCTTATTGGTTTTAAATGATTAGGCTATCTGTATGCTTTAATCATCTTGTTTTGTCCTTTTCGTACGTCTGATTTGGGAGTCGGCTAATTGGTTACAGTTGTAACTTAAAACTTTGTTGCGTTGCTTTTATTGTGAAGTCAGTAAATCCTAGCAATGCCTCTCCAGGTTCCCCACATACCCTCCTGCTGCTTGAGGTCTTGGAGAATTCATCGAAGAACCACTTGCATGCTACAGTTTAAAACCTTGGTAACAAGACAGGCATCAGATTTCTATCATACACCTACGTTGATAAAAATGGCACAACCAATGTCAGGTAGGTATTCAAGGTCTGACCAGCGCGTTGGGCTAAAGCGTAGGTCAGACATCAGCTAAATTGTAGCCACAAGACCCTCTTTTTAAATTCTCTCATCTTAGTTATCAATTCATTTATAATCCATCAGCTTTAAATCATATGTAGTTAGGCCACAAAGCTTAGCGGATGTGGTGTAACGTATATGGACTAGTCCGCACGCAGTGGCGCCTCCTTGATGAAACTGAAACTGATTTCTATCGTATTCAACAGCGTTAATTTCCACTTGCGCATCAAACAATATAAACTAAAAAAAAAAAAAGACAGATCTGTCGATAGTTCCAAGACTCCATGTTGTTTAAATATTTCCTGCAACCTTACCTTTCGCTCATCCTGAGCATGTCCCAAATGCAATGTCCCACCACAGCTTGGTGGTCGATGTGAAGAATTCCGGGCATTTTTGACTGTTTATCATTTAAATATCTCCATCCTGTTAGAAGCATTAAGAAAAAATTGCTCCCTTTCAAGAAAGAAACGAACCGCAAGTATAGCCTTTACAGATGTTGAAACCTTTTCAAGATTACCTGTCTGATTTTGAAGACCAGTAAAAGCTAACGACATCAAGCAAGTATTGTCCTCAAACAACAAGAAAACCGTTTCTCGTAAACCTGCTAGAAACTAGAATCCGAAGTTTCTATGTTGCGTAAGTTGTTCGGCAACTTCGGTGATAAGCAAGGAGAAAACCAGGGGAGACAACACACAACCCCGCTTTTCTCCTGGCGAACAGTAAAAAAAAAAAAAAAAAAAAAAAAAAAAAAAAAAAATAAAGATATTTCATTTCCCCAGCGCACACCCGACTGGACCGATCTGCAAATACCCTAGGGTATGAGTTACATTTTGAAAGAAATTTTAATCTCTCTCTCTCTCTCTCTCTCTCTCTCTCTCTCTGTGTGTGTGTGTGTGTGTGTGTGTGTGTGTGTGTGTGTGTGTGTGTGTGTGTGTGTGTGCGAGAGAGAGAGAGAGAGAGAGAGAGAGAGAGAGAGAGAGAGAGAGAGAGAGAGAGAGAGAGAGAGACTTACATAGTATGCGCGAAAGTGGAGAGACGAATAATAGCAGCGACGACGATGAAGAAGATGAGCACAATAGAGAGAAAAGGCCCACTGAAACAAGCACGTAAAACATTCCTTCGCAGTCAAAAATCATACTTCAGACTAGAACAATTACACTATAAATATGACTCCTCGTTTCCCCCCCCCCCCCCCCTCCAGTCCCTACTCCCAGTCTTCCCCAACCCCAAAATAGGTCTGACGTCCCACTTTGTCTTTTTTTTTTTTTTTAAAGTGCGCGCGCGCGCGTATGTATGTGTGTGTATATACAACAAGAAAACCGTGTTCTCGTAAACCTGCTAGAAACTAGAATCCGAAGTTTCTATGTTGCGTAAGTTGTGTGTGTGTGTGTGTGTGTGTGTGTGTGTGTGTGTGTGTGTGTGTGTGTGTGTGTGTGTGTGTGTGTGTGCGTGCGTACGTGCGTGTTTGTCTGTCTGTCTGTCTGTCTGTCTCTCTCTCTCTCTCTCTCTCTCTGTCTATCTCTGTGTGTGTGTGTGTGTGTGTGTGTGTGTGTGTGTGTGTGTGTGTGTGTGTGTGTGTGTGTGTGTGTGTGCGTGCGTGCGTGCTTGCACGCACGTGCATTTTTTTTTTTTTTTGCACTTCACAACAGCTTCTTTGATCCCTTTTTTTTCCCAGCATTGCATATCACTTTCAACTCAGACAGTCAGTGCCCGAGTTGAAAGTCTCTTCAGGGAACACACGCACCCCCTCCCGCCCACGCCCTAACTAATGTGTAAAAAAAAAAAAAAAAGTTTGCCAAAGTTTTCAGACGACTTCAAAGAGAAATTTCCAGGCGAAGTGTTTAGAAGGCGTAGGCAAAAATATCCCCATGCAACCTACTGAAACCGTCTGTGATAAAATCATGGCTACAATGACCAGCGATCAGAACCCGCGATTTGCTTATTGAGATTTTCTGACCCTGTTTTTCTCTTTGTTTTTCTTTTTTTCTTTTTTTTTTATTTGTTGTTGCTCTGGTACAATGTATTCCAAACTGACTTCCACTAACTTCGTGGTTAGGGTCACCGTCGGGTTAACGCCATGCTAGGTGTGCACCAATTATAAAGCACTTTACAGACTCTGGCTGAGCGAGTTTTCCCGACACATGTTTTGAGGGATGCAAATAACAAAGACAATCGTGAGAAAAGATAACAAAAGGTTTCAAGCAAACAGTCTCAGATTTAGCACCCCCCCCCATTCCCCCCCTCTCTCTTTCCCCTCCCCTCCGTCAATATTCCACCTGACCTTCAATGCACACAATATGGATGGGCAAAGTCCTAGTTTTTAGCGCCCCCCCCCCCCTCCCCTTTGTGAGCGGCTTGGGAGTACAAATCAGCGAGATGGACACTAAGGGGCACTTTAAACCGATATTGTTGTTTTGAAGGCCGGAGTATTACTAAAGGAAATATCTTCTGATTATGCATTGCTCTTAACATTCCCCTCCTCTCGCCCCCCCCCCCCCCTCCCCCCGTCCTCTCCAGTTCTAACTTCTTGAGTGCATAATGGATAGAACTACCCACCGTCTGGCAGATATTCTCCATGAATTTTTAAAATCCGCAGTCTACAAAGATGCATGAACATTATCATTCCACCTACGACAAAGTAAAGGGAAAGAACTTTTGCTACGAGAGCTATTGTTATTGGACTTGTACACTCCTCCGGCGCAAATGAACAGAATCACTGATCTTTTTTTTTTTTGGTGATTAATTGATTGATTGATTGATGTACCGATCGACGCCTGACTGCCCGATCAATTGATGATCTGATTTAATTGAATGGCTCCTGACTGCCTGATCGATCGATCGACAGTTCGCTAGATTGCCTGATTTATTGATTGGCTGAATGACTGATTGAAATTCAATCACGAGCAACCAAAGGCTGCGGATGGTTCACGTTGCAATGTTGACGTCAGTATCAGCTTTTGACTATGACCAGCTACGTCTCATCGGGTCTGTTCCCTTGGCTTACTCCTTGTTTGATCGGAGTAACGGGTAGGGTAACAGATTTGGACAATCTAGCTCGATTGCATCAAAACAGAGCCAAAAATGGTTCGGGAAAAAAGTTTGTGTTTGCAGGGGTATTTAGATAATTGGTTGGCTTCCTCTTTTAATTATAACTAAGAACACACACACACACACACACACACACACACACACACACACACACACACACACACACACACACACACATTGAACAAGCAACTCCACTTACCTTGCCCAGTTTGCCTATATTCCGGTATAAAGACAGCGGCAAAGTGACCAGAACTGTGACCATGAATATAACAAACTGTCGATTGCCCAATACAGAATGTATCAAGCTGGGTTCTGCACAACACACACACACACACACACACACACACACACACACACACACACACACACACACACACACTGCTTGTAGAATACTGAACACTCCAATGTGCCATTAATGAGAGAGAGAGAGAGAGAGAGAGAGAGAGAGAGAGAGAGAGAGAGAGAGAGAGAGAGAGAGAGAGAGAGAGAGAGCGCAACAACAACAACGAAACCCAACAACAACCCTTCCCAAACAAACGAAACCAAACCAGAACAACAACAACACACACATAAAAAAAGAAAAAAGAAAGAAAAAGGAAGGCACATTTAAACCAACAAACAAATCTAAAAAGTGAACGAAAGAAGCAGAGAGAGAGAGAGAGAAACAGAATCTTCAACTGGTTGAAGGTGGACAGCTAAAAAAAAAAAAAAAAAAAAAAAAAAAAAAAAGAGAGAGAGAGAGAGAGAGAGAGAGGAGAGAGAGAGAGAGAGAGAGAGAGAGAGAGAGAGAGAGAGAGAACAAATAACAACAAAAACAACAAAAAACTGTACTGAAACAAACGAAACCACCCCCCCCCCCCCCTCGCCCCCTAAAAAAAAAGCAACAAACAAAAAAGTGAGAGAGAGAGAGAGAGAGAGAGAGAGAGAGAGAGAGAAGAGAGAGAGAAAGAGAGACAGCAAACAAACAGCCACAACAACTTGAAAACCCAACAACTCTACTGAAACAAACCAAACCAAACAAAAAAATAACCCAACCAAAACAAAAGAACAAGCAAACAAGAGAGAGAGAGAGAGAGAGAGAGAGAGGAGAGAGAGAGAGAAGAGAGAGAGAGAGAGGAGAGATGATAGGATGATGATGATGATGATATCTTTATTTCCAAGGGTAACAGATAAGCAACACATGCTAAGGGACTAACTAACCATGACTAGCGACTACTAAGCATAACTATGACTAAGACTTACAAAATTTATAACAAGACACATATCTTCACAATGCATTAAAAATTGATGAGTTGTTCATCTACTACTACATCCTAAGGCGAAGATGACTTTAAAGGGCGGGGTGGGGGGCGGGGGGGGGGGGGGGGGGGGGGGGGGGGGGGAGTGGGGGGGGGGGGGGGGGGGGGGGGGGGGGGGGGGGGGGGGGGGGGGGGGTGGGGGGGGGGGGGGGGGGGGGGGGGGGGGGGGGGGGGGGGGGTCGGGTGGGGGGGGGGGGGTTGGGGGGGGGGGATGGGGGGGGGGGGGGGGGGGGGGGGGGGGGGGGGGGGGGGGGCTGGGGGGACGGAACGAAGACAAGCCGATGGTTTCAGTCCGTTCCAAGCCAGATGATTAGCAGCCAGACAACAGCAGGAAGAATACTCTCTCTCGCCTCTGTCAACGAGATGCAGGATGCCAACAAACTGCCAGAATTACCCCCACACTCCCCTCCTGCACCACCCTCTCCCCTCCCCCCTCCCCCGTCCCCTTCCCTCCGTTTCAACACATAAAAAAAATGGAAAAGAATAGAACAACGGAATCTCTCTCTCTCTCTCTCTCTCTCTCTCATTGTGTGTGTGTGTGTGTGTTGTGTGTGTGTTGTGTGTTGTGTGTGTGTGTGTGTGTGCGCGCGCGCACGCGACAGTGTGCGTGCGTGCGTGTGCAGTGTGAGTTGAAACAACAGAGGGAGAGGGGACAGTGGTATTTCAGGTATAGTTTCTCGGCTTCCCCACATCTCGCTAACAAGATATATACAGCTACATAACACTTGCTTTCAAGTTTTTTTTGAACAAAATGGCTGTCTTCAATTGTGCAAAGATACAACGCTTCAATTCGTTCCACCAGTAATCCAAAATCAATGCTAGAGAAGTACGCGTGCCTAGCAGTAGAAAGAGATCTCGCGAGATGCGGTGTTAGAATTAATTTTTGTTGTTGTTGTTGTTTACTCGGTTCAAACTTAAATTGATTAAATGTTTTGAAGATGACTACTCGGTGGAAAAAAAATCCTAAGCGATGAATTCAAACAACTGATCGTAGATTTGCGTTTTGGTGGTTAAGAAACAAATTGCAGATTTATTCGGGAAACGCCTGTTTATAACTAATCCGAATGCAAGCGATTTGTGCTGTCGCGTGCAGTGGAATACGGGTACAAAGGAGATCGACCAGCGAAGCTGTGTGAAAGAGGGAGATTGCAACTACGAAGGCTCCCTTGAGAAAATCGACAGCACGAGCTTGAGGGAAATTGCCTGTCTTTTACACCGTAAAAGAGTGTTCTGAAAAACAACAACAACAAAAAACATGGAGTTCACACCAGAGTGCATCGGAAGAGCCATTACCTTTGCCGGAAGCTCAAACACGCACGCACGCACGCACACACACACACACACACACACACACACACACACACACATACACACACACTCACGCACGCACACACACACACACACACACGCACGCATATACACACACAGACACAGACACACACACACACACACACACACACACACACACACACACACACACACGCACGTACGCACGCACGCGCGCACGCGCGCGCGCGCGCGCGCGCGCGCCACACACACACACACACACACACACACACACACACACACACACACACTGGCGTGGTCTTTGCGAAAGACAAAGAAGACAGAATGAATGTGCCTGACCGCGGGGTTAAATGCTATCATCGTGATAAACTTCAAGTGTTTTGTGGCGCTAATAAATGATTGCACAAGGGATAGCTGCAGGACAAGTATACCACCCTGACTACGTCTATACACGGTGGATAGCTCCATGAGCAGTGTACCACCCTGACTGCATACATACCTACTATTAGACATTTTATTGCCTCATTAAAAATCTCGTGGTTCAGAAAACTTTTAGCAGGCAGATTCAAATGGATGTCCATGACTGAAGAAAAATGTCCAATTTTACAAGATTTAGACAAATATGGGACATGCCTCCTTATACTCAAACTCAAATTGAATGCCTTTTGGAAAGATACTTTCAAAGCATACAGAAAATTTTGTATCAAAGATGACATCAGAGATGCTGCTGACCGGATGGCAGAAAAATATTTTCTATAACAACAAATTCAAAATTGATAAAAGCACTATATTCTTTAAAACGTGGGAAGAAAAGGGTAGCAGATCTTGTCAGTACGGATGGAACGTTTATGACGTGTCCACAGTTTAAAGATAAATACGACATTCAAACTAACTTTATGGAGTTCTTTGAGTGTGAGCGTACAATGAAAGAATATTGCAAGACAACTGTAGTAGAATAAGAAATATACCGAGATCTCTTAGTATCATACTTTCTGCCAAAAAAGGGACAAAGCTATACTATAACATCCGTATGGCAGACAAACATCAGCTGAACTGATGATGTAATGAATGAAGTAACGAAATACCCGAAAGCATTAAATGGAATATTACATTTCTGAAGTTTCAGAAAAATAAAAGAAATTAAACTGAAATGGTTTCAAATCAGACTGATTCATAGGATCTTGGCAACAAATATACTACAAAAAGATGCAAATCTCTGAAAATGACAGACGTAGGTTCTATCAGAATGAAAGAGAATCAATTAAACATTTGTTTTGGTCATGTAAGGTGACATTAAATTTCTGGAATGAAATGCAAGCTGTTCTAAACAACTGTGATAGTAAGTTGAAAATAAAATGAGGCAGGGAACAGTAAACAGTCTCTTGCTCCCAAAAGAAAACCTAACACACAGAGTAACTTCTATTCAAGACTGGCACAGCCTTTCAAACTTGAATAAAGTCAGACAAATACAAAGACGAACAATCTAATAATGGAGGATAAAACAAGCGCAGACCAACAACCCCTCCGTCATCACAGTAATGACTTGACAAAGATTTGTGTGTGTGTGTGTGTGTGTGTTGAATATGAAGAAAATGGGAACATAAAATTAAGAAAATATATCATAACTATGAAAACTCTTCACTATCTGCATGAGGAAACCATCATAATCCCTCTCGAAGGCAGATCTATTTGCATTGCCTGCTCCAAGCCTATTTGCATTGCCTGCTCCAAGCCTTTCGTCCGCTGGATCGGACTCATCAGGGAGACACGGCTGACTGCGTCTGTGCTCCTGGCGTCAAATACAGACACACCACAGTCCATACTACTGTGGTGTTGTTCTCACCACCAAGGGTCAAAAAAGAATCCAACGGCACCCCCAAAGCAGCCAGCGAAGGGTAGTAATGAAACAAAACGAAAGTGTAGAGAGGAAAAATATTGCTGAAAAACTAAAGACATTATGCAAAAAGTATAAAATGTAGAGGACAATCTTTGAGCCTACGCCTGAGGATCCACCCCAAGGATGCAGGGAGACCAAAAGACAAACACAAAGACAGACAAAAACAAATAACCTCGATTTAATTGAAACGAAGTTGAAAATAAAATAAGGCAGGAAAGTAAACAATAAACAGGTAGGGTAACTCTTGCTCACATAAGAAAACCTAACACAGAATAACTTTTATTCAAGACTGACACAGCCTTTTAAACTTGAATAAAGTCAGACAAATACAAAGACGAACAATCTAATTGTGGGAAAAAAAAACACCCCCTCCGTCATCACAGTAATAACTTGGCAAAGATTTGAACTTAAGGGGGAGGGGGTTGAAGATGAAGTAAATGGAAACATAAAATTAAGAAAATATATTGTAAATATGAAAACTCTTTACTAGCTGCATGAGGGAACCATCGTAATCCCTCTCGAAGGCAGATCTATTTGTATTGCCTGCTCCTAGGCCTTTCGTCCGCTGGATTGGACTCATTAGGAACACACGGCTGATTGTGTCTGTGCTCCTGGCGTCAAAATAGAGACACACCACAGTCCATAATAGTGTGTGTGTGTGTGTGTGTGTGTGTGTGTGTGTGCAAAACAGCAGAGACACAGCGGTAAATTAGACACGACGTCTATACGTGTACTATCCCCCAAACATTTCTTGTGAAACATTTACACTTGATAATAAGGACGTATCTTACGTGAAACCTGTGTTCCTGAGTACTAAACTTCTTTGAGTCTTGAATTTTGAATCTCTCTCCTACTCTTCCTAGAAGTGAGGCATTGTAAGAACCTGAGATCTGCTCGAGTGTAGTTAACTTTGTTTATTTTCTTTTTCTTTTATCAGTTGCTGTTTGATTCCCTTTGTCTTGCCTTTCTTCCATTTTCATCTAATTTCTTTTCGAAGTAGTTCATTTTTTATGTTCAATTTTTGTAAGGAAGCACATTGAGAATACAGAAAATTACAAAGAAAAAGGGGAGTCGAAACTGAAGCAGAGAGAGAGAGAGAGAGAGAGAGAGAGAGAGAGAGAGAGAGAGAGAGAGAGAGAGAGAGAGAGAGAGAGAGAGAGAGAGAGAGAGAGAGTAATTATTCTGTCAGAATTGACATGTCGGACGACGAATGGACAGTCAATAATAAAATAATTACTCGCAATTATTTGCGGTTTAAAAAGATGACGTACACTTGTCTTTCACAAGACAATGTTCCTTGATTATTTGCTTGTTATTTGCGTATTGAAAAGATGACGTACACTGTCATTCACAAGACAAATTTTCCTTGATAATGTGCTTTTTGGAGACCTGTCTACACGGTCCTTCACAGCCTTCGTAATGCCAGCTAATAGTTCCATCAGACAGTCATTCCAGAACACGGTGCTGACCCGAGGGAACCGCTACAAGCTGTGAAAGACAGGAGGAACGACACTTTCTTTAAGGTAAGGACGGAAGACGGTCGCTTAAAAAAGAGAGAGAGAGAGAGAGAGAGAGAGAGAGAGAGAGAGAGAGAGAGA
The DNA here is from genome assembly GCA_016801955.1 of Conus betulinus. Classification (NCBI taxonomy): domain Eukaryota; kingdom Metazoa; phylum Mollusca; class Gastropoda; order Neogastropoda; family Conidae; genus Conus; species Conus betulinus. Next base: position 22,948 of record JADBJO010015693.1, read on the forward strand.
GAGAGAGAGAGAGAGAGAGAGAGAGAGAGAGAGAGAGAGAGAGAGAGAGAGAGAGAGAGAGAGAGAAGAAACAGAGACAGAGATAGCGACAGAGAGAAAGACAGAGACAGAGAGACAGAGAGAATATCTGTCGCCCTGCTGGATGGCGGCGAGACAAGAATAGAACGCTAACCACACGCAGCATTACAAAATACACTTTAAAGACCCGGAAGGGGACACCCTCGAAAACGGAAATCCAAGTGACGATCCAGTGGATCCAACACACGACCTTTTCAGAAAATTCCTCCCACGCGCGGCTGGCGACCCATAAATAGACCCCCAAGGCTAATGGGAGACAACTGATGCGGCAGAATTCGGTGAATGATGGTCAGGGGATATGTATGTTCTTCTTTTAGAACAAACAAAGCATCGATGATCGTGTATTTGTTTCATTCCTGCATTATCTCGATTCCCCCCCCCCCCCCCCCCCCAACCATATTTCTTCCAAACATTCTTGACTGAAACGTAATTATTCTGTTCTGAGACAGGGCATATAGGCTATGTGACGACATGGAAGAGGGGGTGGGAGTGAGGAGGGAGTAATGATAATCTAATACGTGGAAGAGGGGGTGGAGGTGGGAGTAATGATAATCTAATACTGTTTAACGTTATTCTGTATTCATCTTTCCCTTACAGAATGTAGGAAGGAAAAAAAAAAGTGCTGAGGGTGAAGGGGGACAAGCATGCCGTATCTAGCACAGTCAGAAGAGAGAGTACTTCCCCCTTATTCTCCTTTGCAGCCTATGCCATTTATAGAGTAGAACTGAATCATCGACTTCTTCTTCTTCCATTAATGTTCAGCGGTCATTACTTTGACCATTACTAACATTGATGTGTGGATGACCGTTTTTTCGTCCCGCCATTAAGGCAGCCATACTCCAACTTCGGGGAAGGTGCTAGCTATGTGTAACGTGTCATCCATACCAACGGCCAAACTGGCCTTCTCTTCCGAAAGTTGGTGATGGGATTTTACGTGTGTGCAAGATGTTGTGCGTGCGTCCACACACGGAACCTCGGTTTATAGTCTCATTCGAAAGACATTGCTTCATTGCGTTCACTCCCGTCTCCTTCATTTCTCTTGGCTGGACTGTCATCAACAGAGCCAGAAATCTGAACTTCAGAAACAACCTGCAAATGAAGAATTGTGTTTCCAAAGCTTCCTGTGAATTACATGGCGATAACTGCAATGCTCAACTCTGGCTCACAAAATCAAAGCGGTAGTAGTCATTACTTCTGCAAAGGTAGTTACATTTGATCAGCGTTTGTTTGTTTGTCCATCAGCACGATTACCCAAAAACTGCCCCAAAGATCTTCGCCAAATTTGGCGGAAAGATGGAACGTGGACAGATCAATAATACAGTCTAGCAAGAGTGGCAGCTTGCCAGGTTCGAAGAGGGGAGGATGAGGTATAAGGAGTACGACGCGAGGGCGTGAAGGATGCAAGGGTATGGGTTGGGAGAGTGAGGGGGGTGGGGGGTGGGGGGGGTGGGATGCGAGGGTGACAAAGGTGTAAACGGTTGGGAGCAGGGAGGGTGGAGGGGGATGGGAGCAAAAGGCTAGATGTAGGGCAGTTTCGGTTCGTCTCGGAGGTGAACAAGACGTGTGTACTGCGCGTGTGGTGTCTTTAAAGGAAAAGCAGCCCCTTCCATGACTGGTCCGCTTTTCATTGCAATTCGGATTCCACCGCTTTTCTATTGGCGCTGTTATCATTCTATGCCAGCGACAAACACAAACCGATGATTTATTGGTACTATTTGGTGACAATCAATGTGGGAACACGAACGACTGTTCGTGTGGCTTAACTTGCTTGACTGAAGATGAATATTTAGAAAAAGTGGAAACACAGATGGCTGTTAAATTTGCTGCTTTTTTGTGGCTTCATCTGCTTGACTGAAGATGAATGATAGAATCTTACTTTGCTTTATTTGACAAGAGGTACTCATATGTGATCGATCTTTGTTCTATACATTTTAAGAATTTTACTTGCCCCTTTTTTTTTCATAAGAATTGCTTT
>JADBJO010015693.1:40000-42947 GCA_016801955.1 Conus betulinus
TGAAAGTTGATTCTCCTCATTTTCTTTCATATGGCCATCAAGGTGCGAGCCAGGTGGTTCCAAGCAGACAGATTAAAATCAAAGGAATGGGACTCTTTGGGCGCTTCCAGCTGGCGTAAAGATAGGGTCACGAGTAGTGCAAAGGCTTGAAATGTGACGTCAACGAAGGGGAAGCTCATGCATTTGAAGATTGTTTGTGATTTCATCGGTCAAATCCGCCCCAAACAGGGGAAATAATTGGTGGGGAGTTGCATTTTGATCAATTATCATTTTAACATTACAAATGTTGCCTCAAAACGCTGACAAGGATTACTCAGTGTTTTAGTGCCAAATTCTCATTATGGCGTGTGTCGCAGCGTTCTCCAGTCAAGCCAGGACTGTGGGTCATTGACAGGCCTTGAATGCCGCCGTCGCCATTTTTCCTTTCTTTATCTGCACACGCCCCACCTTCCCTCTTTTAGAGCAGAAAGAAACGCTTGCAGATACTCATAAACGAATGCATACAATAGCCCCTTCACCTTTCCTTTCCCTTTATAAAACTCTCTCTCTCTCTCTCACACACAAAACACACACACACACACACACACACCGCACGCACGCACGCACGCACGCACGCACGCACGCACGCACGCACGCACGCACACACACACACACACACCCACTCACCCACCCACCCATTCACACAGACGCACGCACGTAGGCACGCACGCCAGCACGCACGCACGCACGCACGCACACACACCCACACACACACAGAGCGAAACAAAACAAACGAGCAAATCAAAGCAATATACAACAAAACAGATAATTGTAGCATACCTAACTCGCAGATATTACAGCTAAAACACTGACCCACACGTATGTATTATATGTATTGACACATATATACAGAGAGAGAGAGAGAGAGAGAGAGAGAGAGAGAGAGAGAGAGAGAGAGAGAGAGAGAGAGAGAGAGAGCGCAAGTTCGCGCAAACATTTCTTCCTTCATTTCGTAAGACCACTACATCCACTACTACTACTACTGCTACTACTACTACTGCTGCTGGTGCGGCTGCTGCTGCTGCTGGCTACTACTACTACTTCACTCTGTTGGCACCAGGCAGAGTCAGCGAGTCGTCGCACTGAAGAACAGTTTTTAAACGATTCCTCCAACGGTGTCGGTTCTGTACCAAGACTACCGTCTCTCTGCAAATGTTTTCTATGTCCATTTCTATTGTAACGTTATCAGTCCATCGTTTATTTGTTGTTCTTCTTAGTCTCCTTCCCTCAACAGTTTCCTCGGGCGATTGTTAAAGCAAGAGCACTGGATCTTGTTGTAAGGCCATACGAACGTACTTCTGTTCTTAACTGATGTCAGCAGACCTTTATACTGATTTATGTGGAGTGTGAGGCTTTGGTGCATTTGTCCATTAGTGCTATGACCAGTAAGTATCTTGCTGTACATCTCCATTTCCATTTCCACTGCTTTTTGTCAGTGTCCTCACATGAATGCAGGAGGGACTGTACCAGCACATACAAGAGACTGGTGTTGTGTTTCATGCAGCTGTTATTGTCATTCTAGACAGTTTGGACATGCAGATGACGTCTTTTAACCGCCTTGCGAGGATTTCTGGTTTGGATTCTTTATCGCTGATGATGAATCCTAGAGAGGTGAACTGTTGAACGATTCGTAGTCTTTGTCCATTAACTGTTATAGAGAGCAGTGACTGACCACAGAAATAGTCTTCTCGGCGTTGATTTCTGAACTACATCTTGCTTGTGTGTCATTATTATTATTATGAATACTTATATAGCGCGCCTGCCCTCGGCCAGAGACCAAGCTCTAAGTGCTTTAACCATCCACACTCGTTTACACAACGGGCTGTCTACCTGGGTAGTGCCGACTGTTAGTGTCTGTAGCGCGTCAGCATATTAGTTAAACGACTTCACTGCTGCTATAATTTCTTCACGGAGTATTGGAGAGACATTATTCGAGAAGTCTTATTCTGTTAGCGAATGTTTTTTTATTTTATATTTTTTTTTAGTAAAGAGAATGAAAAAAAAAGAATGTGTTTGTGTTGTGTGTGTGTGTGTGTGTGTGTGTGTGTGGTGTGTGTGTGTGAGAAGAGTGAGAACGTGCGTGCGCGCCGCGCGCGCGCGGCGCCGCGCGCGCGTGTGTTGTGTGTTGTTTGCCCTTGTGTGTGTGTGTGTGTGTGTGTGTGTGTGTGTGTGTGGTGTGTGGTGTGTGTGTGGTGTGGTGTGTGCGCGCGCGCGCGTTATGATTATGTGTTGGGTAATCTTGAATAAAAAAAAAATGTGTAATGAATACTTTAGATCTGAGCGCGTTCTTCATCATTCACCATTAACACAGACGAGTCAAAGGAAGGAGATGGTAAGTAGGTTTTACCATGGAGACCGTCCGTTTCTTTTCCCCTCCTCCTCCTTTGTCGAACGACGGCCATCAATAGTACGGAAGAAGGAACTTCCCGAAATATACGGAGAAAGAAAAGAGTCTGGTCCGTCTTCCTGACTCTCTAGATCGGTCAATACGAGTGTGTATGAGGTGGCAATCTGGGTTGTTTTCTGTCCGGGGGGTTCGTGGTTTGTTTTGTCTTATTGCCTGTCTGTCTGTTTTCTGTCCTGTCTGCTTCCCTGTCTGTTTGTATTCATCCTTTCTTTCTTTCTTTCCCTTGTGTGTGTGTGTGTGTTGTTTGGGTGTTTGTGTGGTGTGTTTACTGTGTGTGTGTGTGTCATGTGTTGTGTGTGTGTGTGTGTGTGTGCCGTGTTTGTTGTGTGTGTTGTGTGTGGGTGTGTGTGTGTGTGTGTGTGGTGGTGTGTGTGTGGTGTGCGTGTGGAGGATAGAGAAGAGAGAGAGAGAGAGAGAGAAAGAGAATAGGTAGGGGATATGAAACTCTTGTGGTTGATGAATGGACAAGAAGGCAATGGATGTACGTTCGCATGTGTGGGT
>JADBJO010015694.1:0-20000 GCA_016801955.1 Conus betulinus
TTCTTATTAAAAAAAAAAAGAAAGAAAGTGATAACCGAAAGTGATATACCGCCCAGTACGTCACGAGAATTTCGCCACCATAGACGACATTTATAAACTGAGTTGCATTTGTAATACAGCAATTTTGTCAAACTGAATTTCCAAAAAAGCGTTGAATTGACCATTCTTCTCAAATCATTCGTAATGAACTTAACTCCTTCTTATTAAGATATCTTTCAATTTAATTGTTAGTAAGAGTGACAACCGTTTAATCTGAATTTGAAAGGGGGTGGAAATGAAACACTTTTAAAGGAAGACTCACTTGATCATGCAGTTTTATTGTTCCAAAAGCTCATCCAGTGAAACCCTGCTCCTGGCCCTTGCCGAAGAAGCTGTATTACAAAAACTGTGTGATATAAAGCCTTGCATTCCTGAATCGCTATTTACACTTTTCATCAATCTGCTGGCTGTTTCTTGGGAGAAAAACTAATCATAGTTGGTCGTTATTTCGCCTGATCTGTTCCATTTTAGTTATATAATCTTACAACGCTTGAACAGTGCACGAATTCTGATTTTTCACCGAATTCTAATGCCCTAGTAATGTATCCTCCCCTGTTGTATTTCAGTTATTCTTGCACCAAAATGAAATGTCTCTGATCACAAAATTTTGGGCTGTGCAGCTTAATCAAATGAAATGCATTAATTCTCTGTGCAGTTGTTAGCAAAAAGGAATGAGCATAATTTCACGTTCAATTCTTTGAGAATAAGTTTTATGTCAAATTTTTGTTTTCTGAAGTAATCTAGTGGAGTGTTCAGTTTACATATTTATATATAACCTGGCAGTGGCGTGTAAAAAAAGCCCGCCGTGACTCTATCTGCACTTGTGTGAGACCCTACGTTTTCATTTTCATTTGTGTTCACAACTGATGATATTTTGATATGGACTGTGGTTCTTGCACATTTCCCAAACAATTCATATATAACTGAGTTTTTAAGAAATTCTAAAACTGTTGATAAAGACCTGAAAAGGATAAACTTTTCTTGTATGCCAAAAAACTTCCATCTTTCCCAACACACACACACACACACACACACACACACACACACACACACACACACACACACACACACACACACACACATTATATATATGTGTGGTGGGGAGGCTATCCTGAAAACTGACACATATTATAAAGTTATGAGGATGATTTAACAAAACAATCTCACTGTCTCTCTGTCTCTGTCTCTCTGTCTCTCTCTCTCCCTCTCTCTCTCTCAAACACACACGCACACGCGCGCACGCACACACACACGCACGCACGCACGCACGCACGCACGCACACACACACACACACACTTCATGAGGTCAATATAACCTCTTTGATCCACAGACTTAAACTTAATGGTATTAAAACAAAATTTACAAATGACATAAAATAAGCTGTGGCGAAAAAGATATCAAATATGCAGAAAGTACCAAGATGTGAAACGGTTTTTTTTTTTTTTTTTTTTTTTTTTTTTTTTTTTTTTAAAGACTTTACTTGCTTTAGCTGAATCTTCCCTGGATGAAATTTTAAGTAAGTCCTCAATAATATGTGACAATGGCATTGACTCGGGGTCCGATTTTTACATACCTGTAAAGAGACCCAGATACTGTATCTTTATTGGATGATACTTGGTATATTTTCAAGTGCTGCTGCGTTCTTCTATTTTGTGTGTCTAGACCACATAACGTGAATAGACATTAAATTGAAGACTACACACACACACACACACACACACACACACACACACACACACACACACGAGCGCATACACTCGTCCTCGCACGCGCACGCGCGCGCGCACGCACAAATACACACACACACATACACACACGCGCGCGCAAGCGCGCGCGGCGCGCGCGCGCGCGCACGCACACACACACACACACACACACACACACACACACACACACACAGCTTTCATTCATCAGATTACTACCTGTGACACGTCTGTCGAGTTACGTATCATTCTAGTACGTAATTTGTTTTATATTACGTCATATTGAAATATTTACGTCTCTTCCCTCACTACCTTACCTGCTGGCACTCAGGGAGGATGTCATGTGCTGACGAAGGCAAATAAAGCCGAAAATTTCATTAACAACCATGACAGCTTGTTGTCCTTGTGTATTTTTTCTTTTGGATATATATGTATATATATATATATATATATATATATATATATATATATATATATTAATATACATACATACATATATGCATAAGATATTTTTAAAAAGCAAACATGATTTTGCAAATTCTTTCTTATGTAAACCAAGTGCTTCGAGAGATTCTCTGAAAGTCTGGCTACCACCAATTACGACTTCATGTAAAATGGGTGTGGATGGTAGCCATAGAGCAGAGCTTTTTGTCAGGAATCAAGGGAGGTTCAATAGCAGACTTATCCATCACAGTTTTAAAAGATATCTAAGTTGGTAATCAGTTTGCAAACCCACAGAGGCGATGAAACAAACGTTTCTGCATCAGTGTGGTAGCAGTCTGTAAGGTTTCCAGTTTTAAAATTCATATTATATATTCTGATTGAAATCTTCTAAATGAATACCAAGTTGTATGTACTGTCTGATCTGGGTACAAGGAGGGATAGGGGATATGACCTGATTTTCATTTCGGGGATATTCTCTCAAAAAAACCAAACTAGTTGTCAGTTTCTGTGTGCTTTCCTCAATTAAAAAAAAAACCCTCTGTGAATCTGATTTTCACTTTGTTTTGGACTCTGTGGCAAATTCGTAAATGAAATGTTTCTACCTGACACCATTTCAGGAGTGACAAAGATAATATATATATATATATATATATATATATATATATATATATATATATATATATATATAGGCCCCTATATATATATTTCCATTCAAACAATTATTATCTTAACCTGTCTGCCTGAAATATTTTGTAGTCTTTCCAAGTGTCTGTTTCTTTCAGCTGGTTCTCTTGCCTGTTTGTGTGTATGGGGGTAATTTTTGTTACATTCTCTTCCAGCTGCAGCCTTAGTTCAACTCACCCAACCCCCCCCCCCCCCCCCCCCCCCCCCCCCCCCCCCCCCCCCCCCCCCCACCCCACCCCCTGCATTTCTCGCTCTGCATGGACTTTTTTCTTCAATGGTGCTGGATAGAATTTCCTGACCTTGACCGTGTCACTGTATCTTTTCCGCCCAGTCATGAGGTGCACTCCATATTTCTCCAGGATGCAAGATATTCCCCAAAACCTGGTCTGTAACTGGGACCTCATTTGATCCGAACTTTTCTTACTTCTGATTTGTACTGTGTTACTAAAAATCTTTGTTCCTCTATCCAAAGTCATTTTATGTGAAACATGAAGTATCAAGGCCATGGCATCTGCTGTATCTCTCAATTAATCATTGACCCCAATCACTCTGTGGCAAGTTTGGGTTATATTCCTGCTTCTTTGGCAATCTTTTTTCTTTTTCTTTTGGATTCCTAAGTCACTCACTTCAGGTTTGAATTCCGTGGTATTGAAACTTTTGTGATTTGTCTTTGGCATTTATATGAAGCATTTTTACGTCTGTAGGGATGTCCAGTTTCTGCTTCATTTTCTTACCATTCAGTTTCCCTTTTTGCCATCCTGTAGGGTTTTCTTGGGCAAGACATGATTTAGTTGGGGTTCGAAATTGTTTCTTTGTTTTGTTATCTCGTTCAAATTCTTTTTTTTTGTGTACTTCTTGAATCATCGCATACACTAAGTGAAAAATACTTTCATCTGTTTTATGATGTTATGGAACTAACTATCGAAATCACCTTCATTTCAGGCATCCATGTTTGCTTTTTCTTCTTGAGGGCGTCCTAGACGACCGTCCCCTCCCCCTGTTCAAGAGCCTTTTTTCATAATCGTTGATCTCTCATTAGCTTCTCTATGAGAGTAAGGTCGTTTCATAGGTAGTTTCTATTCTTTTCCTTTCTTTTAAAAATTGCCAACAAATCTAAGCTGCTGCTGTTGTGCAGCTTTCATTTAATCCCATTGGGAATGGGCACAGGTTCATTTCTAAGCTTAAAGTACACGGCAGCACGTCCTTTTTCAGAGTGTGAAACTGCAGTGTGCAATCCCGCCATAACTAAACCATGTAGTCTACATGCTGACAGTCGACAACACTGCTAGCTTTGCAACTGACAGTATAGCATGCTGATTACAAATATTCATATTACACGTTTATTTACCTTTAAATTGTTTGGATGGTGTTAGAATTGTAGTGTATGCACTTAGACATTAGATGAACTTAGGCACAATGCATTTGCGTAACGTGGTCTTATACATGCCTTGCTTTCATATTATTGGCAATACCAGTAAACAATATATCATAAAATTAGTGTCAAACCAGGCTCTGTTGCATATCTTAAAAAAAAAAAAAAATAGATGTTAAAACAAGTTCAGCAAAAGCATACCCCCCCTCCCCCCCCCCCCCCCCCCCCCCCACACACACATACACATACACAAACACATGTTAAGAGAGAGAGAGAGAGAGAGAGAGAGAGAGAGAGAGAGAGAGGGGGGGGGAGGGATTGATGGAGGGGGAAGGGGAGCGAGGAGTGTGACAAGAGAAAAAAGAATGCCAAGAATTAGCACAGAAATCTCTCTCTCTCTCTCTCTCTCTCTCTCTCTGTCTCTCTCTCTCTCTCTCCCTCTCTCTCTCTCTCTCTCTGCATGTTTGCTTGTGCACGCACACGCACGTGTGTGTGTGTGTGTGTGTGTGTGTGTGTGTGTGTGTGTGTGCGTGCGTGCGTGTGTTTTCATTTTTGATGACATCCGGCATTTTCACTTCATCTGCTCAGTCTGCCACGCTAGTGGAAGGATCATCGCCAAACTAGCGGTAGCTTTGACCGTTGCCATGACAGTGGACCGATCCCTGGCCATCCAGTTTCCTCTGAAAGCGCCCACTCTGTGTACAGTCAGGCGAGCCAAGATCGTCACCGTCTGCCTGTCCGTGGCTGTGATTTTAATGGTATCCATTTCAGTTTCAGTTTAATCAATGCGCGGAGTAGGCTGGTCTGTATAATATGTCACATGTGCTAGAATTAAGAGTCCAAACAGCACAAAATGTACATCTGATGGATAAACGAATCAATGAATATTCTGAAAGGATTGAAGATGAGGATTTCATGGATACGACTTTGCCCATGTCTGACCTGCACTTTAGCCCAGTGTCCTGGGTCGGACCTAAGATACCTATGTAAGATGGTCTGCGCCAATATTATCATTATTTGTGTGTGTTTGCATGTGTGTACACCTATAGGCACGAGCACACATGTACAATCATGCATGCATACCTGCTATGGAGGACATAAAACAAAAGAAAAAAAAATGTAATCCACTTCAACATGACGCAAAATAACTAAGCAAATTGCAGGAAGCGTTTTATGTGTATTAAAGGCGTAATTGCATAATCACTAAAACATAGAGCAGGCTGGTCATCATAAACTTGCACCATTTTGCTGAATTTTAAATATTTACTCAGCTTTAACAGAACATTCTTACCAGCCGAGAATAGTCTGCACAGGTTGTAAACAGATTTCACACTCGTATACTTTCTAGGAATAAAAAATGTACTCGTAACTCTCCATACTTTGGGCATTCCATAATGAAATGAAATTCGTCTCCAACATCTTGTTTACAATCTTTACAAAAGCGTTCCTCGCGGGCAAGACCAAGTCTTCTTCCTACTTCAATCATGAGTTTGTGATTACTACATCGGAATTTAATTAAGGGAAATATATATAGATCAGGTAATTGTTCAATGTAATTTTCACGTTTGAAATCTGTTTTATAATTTCTATAGAATAGGCATTTATTACTTGAATATAATACCCTATTCCACGAACGTACATAGTTATCTTTCATCTTTCAAAGATAAAGAAATGTTTCTACATAACGATCTTTCGTTAGAAAACTGCTGTGTTTTCCCAAATACAATCATAGCCTGTTTCTACAAAAATGCTTTGTATACACTTTATCCACCCAGACATATAAATACCACTTTTATACAAGTCATATAAAACACAATATATTTTACTCGAATATTTATCCGTTTGAGTTGCTAGTGAGATCCAGAATCGGATCATTCGGGTTTTAATTTGCACAGACAACGGATAAATCCCAAGTTCCCCATATAATAACTCTGTCATGGTACTGCGATAAAGGTGGAGTAAATGCTTTAAGAACTTAAGCTGCAAGCTTTCTATGATTTTGATATCTTCATAACCCCATATTTCACAGCCATATAATAGCACAGGTACAACCATCTTTTCAAATAGATCTAAAACAATATTCACGGGTAATTTTTTATTTCGAGCGACTTGGAGTAATGAAAACATTGCACTTTGTGCTTGATCATGCCTATGTTTTTTACATTTATGAAATTTACCAGATCTACTAAAACAGATTCCCAAATATTTGAAACTATCTACTATTTCAATGACTTCGTTACCAAATTTAAACACGTGTTTATTATTCTTACGTCCATTGAATATCACACTTTAGTTTTCTGTACATTAACAGTTAGTTTCCATCCAGTACAATACTCTTTAAACGCAGTAAGAGCTTTTTGCAAAGCATTACATGAGGTAGCAAGCAAAACAGTGTCATCAGCATACAAAAGCAAAAAATAAACAAAGATAACTGCTTAAGTCTGCATCAGGAAGATCTAAATCAATATTTAACGAAGTACAATTGTGATCAGAAAAATATTGTTCGAGGTCATTCAAAAACAAAAAAAGAACCGGAGAAAATTTTCTCCTTGCCGCACACCTCTATAACTACTAAAATAATCAGATTTGTTACGCTATGAAAACACACGATTTGATTTGATGATACATGTTTATAATCACCTGGAGAATCTTACCATTCACTCCTTGCTTTACAAGTTTTTGCCATAGTCCTAATCTCCACACAGAATCAAAAGCCTTCCTAAAGTCAACAAAAGCACAAAAAACATTGCTTTTTTTTAGCAGCGCAAATATCTACAAGGCTTTTCAAAACAAATAAATGATCCAATGTGGAATGACCACGACGAAAACCAGCCTGACTTTCAGAAAGCAGCTTATTACTTTCAAGAAAATCAGTTAATCGATTATTCAAAATCGTTGTAAACAATTTACCTACGCAGCTAAGCAGTGTTATTCCACGATAATTGTCACAGTCGTCTTTATTGCCTCTCCCTTTGTAGATTGGTAGAACAAGTCCCACTACCCATTCTTCAGGAATCACACCTGAGCTAAGAACTTTATTGAAAAGTTTACGATAAATTGTTGTCATTAAGGGCACGCTGTTCTTAATATATTCGTTTATAATCCTGTCATCACCTGGAGCTTTCCCATTTTTCAATTTCTGCACTGCTGATTCTATCTACATCCTCGATTGGTCTATTCAAAAACTCGAGATCAAAATTTATATCACATTCAACATCATCTTCCACCCCATCATCATCAACGTGAAGATTCATATTTTTAAAGTGGTCATAAAGTTCATTCAAACCAATAGGACACGACACATTTGGTTTCCTTTTTATTTTTGCCCAGTACTCTTTTGGTCGCTTTGTCCTTAAACACCTAATCTCTTTGTGCCATTCTTTGTTGTGAATTCTTTCTGATTTTCTTAAATACCTTCTTATAATCTTTACTTTTAATCAACAAATTTACACGATTACCAATGGAGTCATTCTGTTTAATTTTATTTTTAGCTCTAAAATAAGCGGCCCTCCTATTCTTGCACACAATATTAAACCAAGGTTTATTTTGATTATGTTTTGACGACTGTCTTCTATTTCCTTTCTGAACTTCACCAAGGGTATCCTTGGCGGCTTTCATAAGAATGTGTGTTAACAACTCATTTATATTGGCTACTGATTCATTATCATTGTCAAGTAAATGTTTAAATCTTCAACATCTTTAACACACAAACTTTCTCGGAAATACTCTGCTTTAGTAGCATCCCATCTTTTAATTTTGATTTGACCAGCACCAGCATCAGGCTTAACATTTGAATATTCAACTGATTGTTGAAGACTGCATCTTACAGTTTTCTGTGAGTCATCATGCCTGACTTGAATACCTTTAAACACATAACTAGAGGACAGTGAACATCTGATAACATGGCATCAAAAGGATCAACATCAAAATCTGTGACATGAGGATACAAATGAGGTGAACCTATGATATAATCAATAACAGTGCATCCACTACTTGTATATTTTCCTAATTCTGCATCTCTGCCAACTCTGCCATTGAATATTAGCAGCTTATGAGATTTGCATAAATCCAGTAATCTATAACCATAGTTGTTTGGTCTCCGAAAATCTTGGGAATGTCTTTCATAAGGAATGTCATGATGTTCCATGCAGAAGGGTAATTCATTAAAAAACATATTATCTTCATCGTCATCGTGTCGGTCTAAATCAAGAAAAAATCAGGTAAAGTTTTTGTATATGCATTGAAATCACCCATCAATAGCACATAATAATCTTCAGAATTATGCCGCATAAGACTAGTCTGGAGATCATCAAAGCAATCAACACCACCATATACACTACCTTCGGGAGGAATATATACGGCTCCAACCAGAACATCTTTATCATAACCTGTAAGATTTTTCTTAATTTTAATCCACATGACACAGTCTCTTTCACATTTTGTTTCTAAAAACTGGATATCTTTTGAATAATTGGATCTATAAGCTACTGCTATATACCCACCAGATCGTTGATGTGAAAGATATTTTCTACTTAGTAAAGCGACGGAATAAACCCAAATCAGAAAATATAGCCGATATAAACTCTGTGTCTTGAACGTCTGTTTTGGTTTCAGTGAACGTCACAACATCAAATTGCGTTATGTAACTAACGAAGTCTTGATCCTGTATCCGACTTCTTAAACCACAGACATTCAATTATAAAAAAAGACAGATTAAAAGGTGCAGATACGGGAAGAAATCACGTGCACGTCTGACTGTAAACGATCAGGAACTGGCGCGGACGAAACATCTGAACTGTCAGAATGAAAAATAGAACATGCTGTTTTTCAACAGAATAAGGTAAGGTAATGAACAATGAATAGTGGAATGTTGGTGAGCCCGAGGTCCTCCTGGTTCATCCTATGTCGAGGACACGTAGTTTAGACACAACCCCAGCTGACGGTAGTTAATCTGGTCCAATCCAATCCGGAAGAGGTCGTCTGGGCTGTCGAGGTAGATTACGTCACCCGCAGTCTGGCCAGCCTTCTTCTTCAAGTGACAGATGACCTTTCCGTCGTGAGAGGTGGACACACGCTGGACGCTGTCGTGGTTCTTGGCCAAGTGAAGAAGTCGTGCTCGAAGAGGCGTGAGATCATCATTTATGAAGACTCTTCTGTACTTCTCAGAATCCTTAAGGAGCTGCCGCTTTTTCATCACCGCAGCTTTGATTTCCTAGAAGTGAACTTTACCAACACCGGACGTGGTTTCTTGTTAGAACCCGCATCCCCTGGCTTCCCATTCCGGTGAACAACTGATATGTCCTCCGCCTTCACCCCACATTCCAGCAGATCAAAAAGCTTCATCACCTCTTTTTCAGTGTCTTCTCCTTTTTTTTCTTCCAGGCCGGTGATCTTAATAGTTTCCCTCCTCTGGTACTGCTCAAGTCTGTCCAGATCGTATTTCAGCAGTAGGTTCGTACGATCTGCTTTTGCCTGAGCTTGTTCCTTTTCCTCCTGAACAGCAGCCACTACAGTTGCCACACATGTTTGTAAACATTTCTGGAATACTTTTTCTATTTGGACAGAGAGAACAGGCAAAAGAACTTCCGTGACACGAAGAGCAATGACGTCAACGTTTTCAATTGCGTCATTACCCTTAGTAGCCTTCTGTTTCCCTTTTCCACTTACTGGATGTTTTTTATTTTGTAAGTTAAGGGCACTTTAAAACAGTTGCCTCCAGTTCATCTCTCACATCGCTGTCAGCAAACTGTTTTAGAATTCTATTGATGATTTGAGATGATGATGATGATGATGGACTTGAACTTGACGAAGCCAGCAGACGTTGAACTAGCAGTACTAGCCATCGATCAAATATTTTCAAACAGGATTACCACGAAATGAGGAGGTACGTACGTACACACAAACACTTCTGTATACCACAAATCAAAGGTAAAAAAAAACTTACCGAAAAAACTAGTGAAAAAAAAAAAACTTAAAAAACACACACAAAAAAAGAAAAATCCACGGAGCAAGTTAACAGTACACACACACACACACACACACATGCACGTACGCACGCACGCGCGCGCGCGCACACACACACACACACACACACACACACACACGCTCACACACACACAAACTACAAGGACAAATCATCGAGCATCTATTGTGTTTCTTCATTTCCAGGCTATACATTTTGGTTTCATCACTCTCAGGTATGATATCCTGAGGTTCAGGTACATCATCAACAAAGTTCTGACCATTTTGCTTCTTTTGCACGCAATACAGAATTATTTGCAATCTGTGTTTTATGTATCTATGTACGTGCCTGCTATGTTGACACTTTGCCAAGATTTCGGCAAAAAACTCCTCTTTATGTTTGTTTTGTTGTTGACAGGATGGGCACATAGCTCTCACTTCCCGTGTGGTTCCAAAAGAAGTAAAAGCCTATTTGTGTGCAATAGACAAATATGTCAGTGAGGACTATCGGATCTTTCATGATGACTACTGGCCCAAGATGCGTTACGTTTTCCTGATGGTCTCTTTCGTAGTTTTGATTACCGGCAACATCATCATCATTCTGCGGGTGAAGAGATCAGAGGACAGCAAGGACATTGGAGAGGGAGCTAAACGCGCAGGGGGATCTCAGTCGGAGAAGATGTCATCAAAGAGCCGACAGCTGTCTATCATGCTCATCATTGACCTGACAAGTGTCATCATCTGCACCATGCCATTATCAATTTACATGATGGTGGACGAGTCCTTTCAGTCCACTCAGACTTTTGGCGTTAGCCTCTTGGAACAGGCAAAGCGGAACCTTATCTTCGCCGCTGTGTTCTATCTGTACTATTGCAATCACTGCACCAATTTCTATCTCTATTGCATCAGTGGCTCACGCTTCCGACAAGCTCTCAAAGAAGTTTGGCCGTTAGAAAAGTTTTACGGACGAATAGCATCTCCACAACATCAACAAGCACTGGCCACCCACGTTAATGTAAAGAATAGCAGACACTATCAAGTGAAAGGTACCTTCCATTCAAACTGTAGTTGATCGTGCAAAGTATTTACGTTGGGAAGCATTGAGCATTTTCTGGAAAGCATCAAACAATGTTCTTCTAAATATGTGGTTCTGGTCAAAACCTTGCGTTTTGTCTTTAACTTTTCCTTCCATGTTTTGTTCCCATCCTCAGAACATCTTTCCACTCTTTTGTACTATGCGTATTGTCAGGCAGTGGGCAGCCTGTTAAAAGTATTTCGTTCTCGGTGTTGTTTGCTTTAGCCCCCGTTAATTTTTTCCCTGTAGGTTTCTCTTAAAAGACAAATCACACACACACACACTCACACACACACACACACACACACACACACACACACACACACACACTGACTGACTGAAACCATTTATTGTCAGATTAACATAGTGTTGTACTGCATACACACACACACACACACACACACACACACACACACACACACACACACACACACACACACACACACATGTATGTAAGTATATTCATTTGTATTGCAGATTTCCATCCATGCAAGTTGTGGTCTGGGGTGTATATAATTTGATCTCAACAACAAGAGGACTGGGAGGGGAGGGGAACAAACTAGAATTCTTGCCCCGTGGTGGAAAGCTGCTTGTTTTCTTTGTGGTTTGTCTCTGTGCTAGGATGCGGGATCCAAACATTTAAAAAAAAATTTGTACATGAAGTCTCTCGAAGAGTAACTCAATTAAAAAAAAATCAAATATTACTTATTCCCTAGTTGCTGGCGATTTTGTTTTGGGTAAACGTTCCTGGTGAAGAAGCATTCAGTCAGAAGGATTTCCGTGTCGCGCCCTCTCAGTTACCTTTTTACTGATTAGCACCTGCGACACTTGCAGAATTCAATCTTTGGGTTGCCAAATTCGTATACTCTTTGTTTGCTGTCGTGTGTGTTGTTCAAGGCCAGAAATTCTGTTTATCTAATTGTGAAATTTGGATTTCTTAATGTAATCAATGTTGTGTTGTCAATTCAGTGTTGTATTGGTCGTTATGAGCGAGTAGGAGACACTGTGTTTTTTCTTCCGGACTCTGCACAGATAGCCCTATCCTTGCACACACACACACACACACACACACACACACACACACACACAGAATTCGTGAAATTCTGGCGAACCTGTGCTCTTCACGAAATTACACACTCCGCCCCGTCTAATCGGGCCTTGTTCTCCTCTATAGCTCATATACATTAGGCCTGGTGGTCGGACGATTCGTTTTGTATAGTGTTTTCGTTTTTTCCCCGCGTTCACGCACGCAGGATATCTTACTGTAAATAGGTGTGTGTGTGTGTGTGTGTGTGTGTGTGTGTGTGTGTGTGTGTGTGTGTGTGTGTGTGTTCGCGCGCTTGTGTGTGTGTTTGTGTGCGCGCGCGCGCGTGTGTGTGTGTGTGTGTGTGTGTGTGTGTGTGTGTGTGTGTGTGTGTGTGTGTGTGTGTGTTATCTATGAAAAATAACAAAAAGCTCTAAGAATAATCGAGGGGAAGCAGACGACATATTTTAAGCTGCAGCAACATCATAGTCTGGGACTGTTGGCGTGCACCCTTAGCGTGTTCAATCGGTCTTTCATTGCATGTTCTGACTTGTTCTTTCTGATGTGTGAAAACTGTTCTTCCTTTTAAGAGGAATAGAAGCTACAATCTGCACAGCTATCAGAAAATTAAATCAAATCTTGAAATATTTGCTCCAATTTGAGGTCATTTGGTTCCAATTTTTTCAGTATAGGTCAAAAATTAGGCCAGTTGGCGTGAAAATGGTATTTCTATTATAGTTTGGAGAAGTTTTAGAAAAAGGTTTTGCCAATAAATAATAAAATTATGTGCGACATGAGAAAGGGATGAACACGGTGCACACCTGTTTTCATACACAAGCTCTTTCCTTTTCTTGGCTATTTGCCACAACTGTTTGACAGGCACACAAGCGAATGTTTTCTTGAAGTCTATGAAGGCTACGTGTACGTTTTTGTTCCATACATGATTCAGCATAAAAACAGCGTAAACACAGCGACTACAGCAGGGCGTCTCTGTCAAACTACAGTTTGCGCTTCACCTATACTATCATTTGTTTCATCCACTTATGGCAATATGGTATCATTGACCGATTTCTTTTGTTACAAAAATTAATTAAAGTAAGTTTTTATGTTGTTAAAATCTCCTTTTTATGGAGAGATAAATGTCTGAAAAAGGGACAGTTCTGGAAAACTATTTTTTGCGAAACAACACGTTGAAATGAGTTCAACAAGAGAAACATGAAAGCTCCATCAGATAACTTGCCAATGACACCTAAGTTCACGTCAGGTAAAGCAGCTTCAGTTTTTCCAAGGGCAGAAGGCATTTTTTGTTTCAATTTCGTTAGCGTGGTAAACAAAGTAGCTAATGCTTTTATCTATATCATCATCAAACACTATACTATAGTTTGGCAATTAATACTTTACTGAAGTGGTCAAATCACGCGCGACAGAAACACTGTCATTCTGTAAAGGCCTTTCAGACAATTGCTTTATGTTTCCAATATTTACAATTGTCACAATACAGTGGAATATCACATTCTTCTAGCGTTACTCTTTCTTTTTTGTCATATCAGATATGTGTTTTTTTTTCGTCAATGCTTATGGCACCGTACCATGCATTAATGTTCTGTATCTATATTATACCCTATGTCCACCGTACCATGCATTAATGTTCTGTATCTATATTATACCCTATGTCGTATCCAATACACCTTGCATCCGTGCCATAGATCACTTCCTTTATAAGCGTCAATAATGCTGGTGACAACGCAAAAAACCGTACCTATTTTCACCACACTTTGTATCCATCTTCGCCATGACTGCGTAGTCATATCCTGAATCTACTGGCACCATACATTATCATCATACCTGTTTCGTGTCCCACCATGCCCTATACCTATGTCCACTATGTCTATGTCCACCATAGATTTTATCCATGCCTACCACACTTGTTCTATGCGTCATAACTTTCATCCATGTTCACAATACATGTCATGTTCACCATACCCTTTATCAATTTCAACCATACACAGTGTCAATGTCCACAACACTCTCTATCCACGACAGTCTGTGTACATGTCCACCATACCTGTAACCACATCTGCCATACCCTGTTTCCGTGTTCCTCACACATCATATCCAAGTCCATCATACCCTCTATTCATGCCCAGCCTTACTCACTGTACCAACAACATCATGTGCTCTGCATCCATGTCATACCTTGTATATGTATGCACAAAACCTTGTGTACATGTACACTCTGTCCTGTATCTGACTTATACCCCTTTGTCTATGTTCACCATAACTGCGTCAACGTCTACCATACCCTGTATCCCTGTCACATTCTATATACATTTCGACTGTACGTTGCATCCATGTCATACCCTGTATCCATTTCCACCATACCTATATCCAGATCATACGTTGTGTCTATGTCCACCCACATCCAGTGTTCAAGATCACCATTCCTGTCTCCAAGTCCTATCTTGTATCCTTGTCGATAATCTGCATCCATGTCCATCATACATGTAACCACGTCTACCAAATCCTGCATTCATGTCCACCATTTTTAAAACGCAGTCCAACTTACCTTATATCCATGTCTGCATACCTGTTTACATACATCTCATGTCTTGTATACACGTTTGTCATCTCAAATCCAGGTCTGCCATGCCTGTATTCATATCCATCATGCCTGTATTCATATCCATCATATCTTTTGACTATGTCCACCATATTGGATATATTGTATTGTTGCCAGGAGTAGTCTGTTTTTATGTCCACCATAATCTTTATTCATGTCATAGCCCTGTCCATGTCCACCATAAACAAACTCCATGCTACAAATCGTATTTGTGTTTACCATATTCTGTTTCTACGTCCACCATATCCGTTTCCATGTAATACCCTATATCCATGTCCAAGCATCTCCTGTACCCATGTCCGTTTTGTCAGTATTTATGCCCACTACACCTTTATCCCTGGCATATCCTTTATACGTATCCACAGTACCTTTTTTTATGACCATTGTATCTTCTATGTGTGTCCTGTATACCCTCTATTCAATTCAAACATGTATTCATGTCCACCATACCCTGCTTTGATATATTGTATCTACACCCATCGTACCTTACATCGATATCTACCCTTTTTTTACGCCATACTTTCACCTATGTCCACTATACCATTTATCCGTCTATTACCTTGTGTCTACGGATCTATCTATTCTTGCTCATCCTGCTATGTATTCAGGTCTTACAATTTGTCCACGTCATACCTGTATCCATATCCATCACACATTGTTTGCATATCTTAGTCTGTATCCATGTCATATATGTGTCTGTGTCACACCATCAGATACACTGTATCAATGTCATATCCTGTGCCCAGGTTTACTGCACCATGTATCCATGTCATACCCAGTATGAAGGTCGTGCGTGCCCTGTGTTACTGTCCACCGTATCTGTATTTCTGTCCTCCACACCTTGTATCCACGCACATCCTGTTTTCTAATCATGCATACTCTACCCTGCATGCATGCCCATTATACTCTGTATCCATGTTCATCGTCGCTTGTTTTCATGTCCGTGCACACACACACACACACACACACACACACACACACACACACACACACACACACACACACACACACACGAGTCTTTAGTTAATTTGTTACTAAGCTATTGATTAATCGATTCATTAATCGATTGATTTAATTATTAGTTAATTCTGAGTTTATTGCATTGTTCATTCATTCATTTTTGTGTAATTTATTCACAAATTCCTTTTTCCTTTTTTTTTTTTTTTTTTGTTGTTGTTGCTATTTTACTTACTCATTTATACGTCTCTTCATGCCTGGCTCCCATAGCAACACAAGTTTCAGTTTCCTCTCTACGTTTATGCTCTTGGTAAGTCTTAATAAATGTTAGCGAACCGCCAAGAAAAAACGTGGACAAACGAGTCATGAGACAAAACACGACGAGTTTCGACCTCTCATGTCTTCTTCAGGCAAGACACACACAAAGAGGACAATGAAAATGAACCAATTTTTCACTTAGCTTAGATCTCTTCAGCGCAAGAAAAATTCGTTCATTTTCATTGGCCTCTTTGTTAGTGTCTTGCCTGAAGAAGACCTAAGAGGTCGAAACGCGTCGTGTTTTGTCTTGTGACTCGTTTGTCCACGTTTCTCTTGGCGGTTCGCTAACATTTATTTAAGATTTGTTGAGATTTCCGCCTGCTGTCGTCTCACTTTGCAATTAGCCCTTGATAAGTTCATGTGGAGGCCGCCAGTGTGAGAGCTGTCGTTAAACAAGTGTGGCTGCGTCTTCTGAAGGGCACGCTTATTTACTCTGGCTCCGCGACTAAGCAATTATCATCGTTAACAGGGAGTTGAACAGGTGGTGTCTTGCACTGAACACTACCGAGGTGACTCGGCAGCAGTTATTATTAATTATTATGAGTACTTATATAGCGCCTATCCTCGGCTAGAGACCAAGCTCTGCACGCTTTACAATCCACACACGTTTACACAACGGGTTGCGTACCTGGGTAGTGCCGACTGAAGAGCTGCCAGCTGGCACTTCGTTCAGTTGTTTCCCCTCTCATCCAGTTCATATCGTTCAATATCGTTCACTTGATTTCCCTACTTCCTTCATTCTTTCCATTTTCACGCAGGGTGCATGCTATGTGTAACATGTCATCCAAACTAACGGTCAAAATGGCCTTCTCTTCTGAAAGTTGGTGATGGAATTTTACGTGTGTGCAAGATGTTATGCATGCGTTCACACACGGAACCTCGGTTTATAGTCTCATTCGGACTACGTGGGAAATGGAGTCAGAACCAATGTTCACTCCAAGGCAAAAAAAAAATCCCCCTGTACCGAAACGGCTCGGCGTAGATTCGAGCCCGCAAACCCAGGATCACTAAGATTACGAGTCCGGCGCTCTACCACTGAGCTATTCCAGGCCCAGTGCATTGTGTCCTCCGTCTTGTCGTCTCATGACGACTTGACATCAACTCTCTCAGTGGATCGCCGGTGCCGGGTCTGCGGCGGGACAATCCGGGGTGTGACGTGTGTGTGTGTGTGTGTGTGTGTGTGTGTGTGTGTGTGTGTGTGTGTGTGTGGTTGATTCGGTGTGAGTGCGTGTGTGTGTGTGTGTGTGTGTGTGTGTGTGTGTGTGTGTGTGTGTGTGTGTGTGTGTGTGTGTGTGTTCCTTGCTATCTTGACCAGAGGGTGGGGGGGGGGGGACCAAAAATGTTTCACATTTTTCTGAATTCGTGTGATGAAATGTTATATATTCGTTGAAACAAAAAGCACTTGTTTTGAAGCAGACATTATCAAAGGGACAAGCAGAAGACAACATACAGTTGTATCAGAGCCAAACCAAAGCAGGGAATGGGAGACTTATTTCTGGCCACTTCATATATCTCAACCAGATTGCCACAGCATCAGTCCTTGGGGAGACACTGTGGAGAATAACCAGAGAGCAAACCCAAATTGGGGAAAAACGGCAAGACAGATTGTGTGATAAGACAATGATCGTAACGTGATATTACACTGACAGTTACTGTTCTTAATTTGATTTTAGAGGTAATTCAAAAGAGTTTTCTGCTGCTGCTGCTGCTACTACTACTACTACTACTACTACTACTACTACTACTACTACTACTACTACTACTACTACTACCACGATTGCTGCTGCTGCTACACGATTGCTGCTGCTGCTACTACTACTACTACTACTACTACTAGTACTGCTACTGCTGCTGCTGCTGCTGCTGCTGCTGCTGCTGCTGCTTCTGCTACTACTACTACTACTACTACTACTACTACTACTACTACTACTATTACTACTACTATAGTTGATGCTGCTGCTGTGAAGGTTTTTTTTGGTGTTGTTATCGTGTTATCGTTATCAGCGTTATTATCAGTTAAATTATTCTCATCATCATGATGTTATTTCCGAAGAATTTATATTGACAACCATGTTAAATTGATTTCCGCCTAAAAAAAAAAAGTTGAATCAAATTTTCATTAAGTAATTGACTTACACGCATCATATACGCAAGCAAAGCGCGCGTGCACACACACACACACACACACACACACACACACACACACACACACACACACACACACACACACACACACACACACACACACACACACACACACACACACACACACACACACACACGCACTCACACCGAATCAACCACACACACACACACACACACACACACACACACACACACACACACACACACACACACACACACACACACTGAATCGCCCACTCAGACAGTTAGACTTAAAAACATAGATGGCCGCAAATTTGGGCCAAATAGAGATTCTGCACAATGGTTTAAAAATATAAATTCTAAAAGATTTTAATCAAACTTCGGTTCAGATAAGTCACAAAACTGTTGATAAACGAAGATCATGCATGCTGATATGTTCGACCAGTCGAGTGTACGAATGCGTTCTTTTAAACTACACGTGCCATGTTGAAGTTTCGCATCTCTTGCTCAGTATCAAGGGTTCTTCTCTACTTTCTGTCTTGTCTTCATACATTATTCCGGAGCGGAATTATCGAGCGAGAAATGTTTTCTTCTTAGCTATACCAGACTTTGAGGCACTTCTGAATCTGTTGCAGTGTCAGCCTCTTTTATCCTGTCTCTCCCAGTCTCTCTCTCCTCCTGGTCACGCTCTTATTTTTTCAGTCTCTGCCTACCTGTCTGTCTGTCTCTCTGTCTCTCTGTCTGTCCCTCACTTATTCTTTGGCTGTCAGTCTTTGTTTCGTCTTTCTGTCTGCCACTGCATTCTGCAAGCTGTGTTCACAGAGTGTTCTTAACCTAGAATCAGGCACAATATTCCCAAAGCGATGATGGCAGAAGAAAAGGTGACATACGGGGTGGGATAGCACTGCGTGTCAAGTCCAAGCCCAAGCTGGGCAAAGTATCTCCCATACCAGTGGATGGTCATCAAACACCACATCATGTTACAAATGAGGTATGGCGAGAATATTGATTCCATAGCGCATCTGCATGCTGAAATGGTCGGTGAAAAGGCTGAACGGTACTCGTTGCCATCCTTTTTGACAATGGATTCCAGAAGAAACAGGCAGGTATCAGTTTTGAAATGTGGAATCCCCAATCTTCACGTGTTTGACGGCCAGTCTCAGAACAACCCAATACTGGAGGAAAAACGGCGCTTAACGGCTGTAGTGGTGGGCCTTCAACACCGAGATGACCAACCGGACCTAACGAGAAGGAGATATGCCTGCAGTGCACCATAAAGAGACGAGCCGGTGCGAGCGGCATTCCCTATATGGTCATCTGTATGATACCTATGGTCAGGATCAATCAAACCGTCACCATGCTACAGCTGCACAAGTCTAGGATCTAGCGCAGCAGAGTAGCGGCATGGCACGTGATACCGAAAAAAGAACAACTGACTTTGTTTGTCCCCATGCCACCATTCTTGACAATGAAGACACTGTCGGAATCAGACTAGCCTTGAATAACTATCCCGTCCTGAAAGCATTCAATTTCAAAACATTAGAAGATGTATGAATATTGAGCAAAACTGGTTATTACTGTGCAATGGTTGACACATGATTCGCCTATCGTTGTGTGTGTAACCATCTCTAAGATTGTTCTGCAACTGATTTGAAATGGAACTTTTGTGGTGATAGCTAACAAACTAATTTTTTGA